>BJCM01269666.1:0-20490 GCA_018326385.1 Flaveria bidentis
AAATTAAACAACATTACAAATAATATCCATGAACAAATTATCCTTATAAGTTGTTCTTTCTCACACACAATCTATTTAGAAAACCCATTTTCTAAAATGGTGTATTTATTTAATTGCATGATCATATCATCAATTAAATATTAATTGGTGCTTGCTAAGCTTGTTATTGGGTATGACCCGACTTGGATCATAACGTACTAACCACATCAATGTTCTATGTGTCTTGGGCATAAAGGATCCAACAGTTATATCATTCAATATGCTTATTTCAAAATTTCAAAAGACTGACATGACTTAACTGATATGTGGGTAGGCTCAACTTGGAAAGGAAGATACATGTTGTGATGAACTAAAATCAATACTCAACTGTGAAGCATTCATCTCCACATATCGGAATGTATTGACTTATCCAAGTGTATACGTGTGTAGCAACCTAAACACACTAGTTAATGATATCTTATGAATCTCGTTCACCTACATCATTTTCTTTTCTGTTTTACTGAGCAAAGACCTGAAGAAACAAGCATATAGTGTTGATGTCATGATCCAAAAGATTCCCAATTTGAAACACATCCATCGTGGATGAATTAACAAAATATTACATTCCTTATGAATGAACAAAAAGTATCCTATTATGGATCACCTTCCAAAATGAAGTGAAAAAGAATCCTAATGTGGATCAAATCATTAAAAGGATCAAAGTAAAAGAATCCCAATGAGGATCAGTGAAAATGAGATTTCATACTTTAAGTGACCTGGTCAAGTAAGTTGTGAAAAAGTTCTACCATGCTTTACATGAGGGTGGTTGATCATACCATGCCTTTGAGTGTGGGGTACATGTTGAATACTCAAATTAATCAAACATGATAAATATCACATGCATTATAATACTTACCTTTTAGTGTGAGGACAAACATACCTTCAATCAATATGATTATAAACATGTCTATTTTACTAACAAAAGGTTGCACTTGGGTAATGTAAGATTGATATGATCCCAAGAAAAGTATACTTCCTCCTTATGTACAAAAAAGAAAACAAAATCATTAAAAGAAAAAGAAACTTTAAAAAAATTTAAATCTTTAAAGTTTCTATCTCTATATGGATATAAACTTTAAGGGGGGTAATTTAAAATTTTGATCAGGTTGTACAAGTATTTTATTTCTTAAAATCATAAAACCAGAATAAAGAAAAGGGAATTGACTATGTTGGTGCAGAAGTTATACTATATTATCTCAGCTTATGCAGACATTTGGAAGCATAAAAGTCCAAGATTAGTCAAAATCTGGGAAACTTGTATCAAATCTGATATACAAGTCAATCCAAGCAAGAGTTGACAATCTAAACAATAGTCAAAGCTTCATAAGAAACAAGTCTAAAGCGAAAATAGTTCTTCATAACAGTAAAAGAATCAGCTGAAAACCAGAAATGATATTAATCTGCAGAAACATTAATTTTGATCTAGATAAAAAATTAATGCTATAAGTGTAATGGTTAATGCGGGTGAAGGTAGCCCAAGCATATAACCAATGCGAGTAATTGTTTTTTAGAGCATTAAAAAGTAGTAAAACTAATGCGGACAAGTTAATTCTACCGCATTTGTTTCAACAACATATGGACATGCAAAATTTGAAGTATGGATAACATATGCGGACAAAGTTGTTTAACCACATTTTTTTCTAAGGTTAACCTTTGTGCTGCCGTATTTCATTTTGCAGATAAGTTTATTCATCTGCATTTCATAAATGTGGATGACATGAATACAGAAATCTTGTTATGTGTATCAAAAATGAATAAACAATATGCTTAGTCTCTTCTGTCATGATAATGTTTGAAAGTCAAGAAATGCAGAACAACTCATAGTTCTACCGCATTTGTTGAAGTAAATATGAAAGGTATTTTTTCTATCGCATTTGTTAGAACGTAGAAATGTTGATTAACTTTGTTCTATCGCATTTTCTACAGTGTATAAATGATGACTATCTTGATCTATCACATTTACTACAGTGAACAAATGCTGAGTAACTTTTGTTCAATCTCATTTGCTATACTGAACAAATGTTTTCAAGTTTTTATACTTCCGCATTTGTAACAATAAACAAATGTTGATGAACGATTTCTCACCGCATTTGCTATAGTGATATTGAAAACCAACCGCATTTGTTCTAAAACTTGTAAAGTTTGTAAAAGACTTTAAATTGACTATTTTAACCTACCTCAAAAGGTCATTTAGTACTTTTCAAATTTGAGAGACATAAAGTGCGACGAGCATTCATCACTGTTCATCATCCATCATCACCACCATAACCACCATCACCATAAAACTATGTTTCTAGTTCACTCAACCTCTATATTCCTCATTTTCGATTCACAACAACCGTAGTATCGAAAACAAGGTGATAATCTTTGAGTTTTATGACCTAAAATCGTCAAACCTTCGAACCCATCATGAACTTAGAACTCTAGGTCAAGAAAGAATCTTCAAAATTAACATCAAACTAAGGATTGACAGATATTTTCGAGTGCAATGAACATCATTAACTAGAATATAACAACAAATAAGTGATATGCAAAAACCTAGTCTTCGTAAGAACAGAGTATAACAAACTGAAAATGTTGAATTGAAATCTTGATCCTAAGTGTTAAAAGATGTTAAAATCAGAAAACACCATCTCTACAATCTTGAAAAACAAAATAAAAGTTGTCATTCATAACAAAAACAAATTAGGTATAATTCCTATGGAACAGTACCTATGAACACTCAATTTTGAACTTAAAAAGTCAAACTGAGAAGAATTCACTTGATTTATGATTTATAATCTAACAATTATTATCGAATTTTCTATTTCATATGCCTCTAATGCAGGTTACAATGGCAAATCTCACATGGAGCAAGCTCCATAATGTCAGTGGTTATCTTGACCCTAATGTACCTAAGGTAGAAGGACTTAGAGATATGATTAGATTCATCTCTACCACTAGAGTAGCTCATGCTATTATAGTGAGACCTATCATCTATGAGAACTTCATAAGGACTTTTTGGAGTACTGCTGAAGTAACTGATATTGATGGTGTGAAGACTCTTTCTGGGAGAATCACTGATGATCATACATTGGCCATCACTGAATAGATAGTGAGACAGGGTCTATAGTTTGGTGATGATGCCAACACTCTCTTGGAATTAGAAGATGATGAAATTATGACTTTCTTTGCCAACATTGTGTATGAAGGATGTTATGATGGAAAGCAAATTGTCAAAGGATTGGTTGACTTACAATGGAGGTTTCTTATTCTCTTATACCAACATTTCCTGTCAAAAAGAAAGATCAAATGGAATGATATCCTAGTGACCACCTCTTCTGCCATATGTGCTTTATTCATAAACAGACCATTTAACATGTCTGCTTATGTGTCTAATGGTCTTGTTTCAAACATTCAGGAAGGAATATGGAATATGTTCCTAATGTGTCCTACGTTTATACAATGCTTTATTAATGAGGCATTTCCTTAGATTGTTTGTGATGGACTGGTGATGGACATTCTCTACTACAATGCTAAGTCATACAAGTACATCAACAAGAGAGATCCTAGAATCTACTACAATGGAACCTTCTTTCCTCTACTTCCTTGGATGTTACAACAGATCAATCCTAGAGAATATATAGAAGAACAAGGGGCTCCTATTGATAAGTCTATTCAAGAAGAAGAATAACAAGCTACTTATGATCAACAACATGTTGATGAGCATGTTGGGTTAGCTGAAGAAGGACAAAGGCTAGTATCACCACAGATGGATGTAGGTGGAGATCCTCACACTGGGCCTTCTATTCACGAAGCTGATATGACATCACCATTCATGCCTACACCCATTCCATCACCCTAAAAATCACCAATCCTATCTCCACAAACACTACCCATTATCTCACCACATATATCACCCCTATAATCACCTTATATTTCAGCTATACATCATCCTCATATGTCTCCTATTCCATCATCACCAACCTCTATTTAGCCTATTGAGTTTAGTGACTCTGCTAGCTCTACAGAGGTGTCCAAATCATCTTCTGATGAGGAGGATCATCAAATTCAAGTGCCTGTGAGACAAGTCACTGAAGTTTTGCTTAATCAGAGGTGAATAGAACTGATGAGAAAGATGAAAGTATTTCTGAGCTTTTGAAGAAAGTAGCTAAGATGGAAAAACTCTTAGATAGAAGATTTGGTATCATAAAGGATAGACTTCTAGAATTGGATGGGAGGGAAAAAACTGAAAGAGCTGAAAGAAAAGTATGAAGCTGAAAAGGCAAAGAAAGATAAAGAGATAAAGAAATTAAAGACAACTCTTCAATAGTCTAGGGATGAAGTCAGTGGTCATGTGGACACTTTGACTATTCAAACCATTGCTATGGAAGGACAAGAAGGGCTGATTGAAGAACAATCTGACATAATCATGGATCAACAAAAACAAATAGAATCTTTGAACAAGAGAATTTCAAAGCTAGAGCTGTTGGTCATGATTAAACAAGAAGTAGAAAAGGAGAAGGATGATGAAAGCGATAAGGATGATGTGGAGAAGAAAAGAGATGATGATGAAGATGTTAGTGATAAGAGTTCTTCAGGAGAGAATTATGATAACTCTCCTCCAACTAAAAAGATGTGAGTCACTGAGTTAATGAAAGAAACTAAAACTAGTGGAACAAATCATGAAGAACAAAGCTTAGCTATGGTGATTTTCACAAGCGAAGATCATAAAGAATCTTAAACTGAAGAATCAGAGTTCAGTGACATGATCAAAGCTCTTGACAGCTTCACATCTGAAGAATTCATCATTGATGATAAATTCTGGGATTTCATAGGAGAACAAAGACTACCTACTGAGTCAATTATTGTAATTCCTCAATCTCTTATGCCAATTAAAAATGAATTGAGTTTACAAATTGTACCTACCATGTCTCTAACTAATGAACAGAAGTAGTTGATTTCAAAACTTTTTGAAGAACAACAAGAACAAGAAGGATCAATAGTCAAGCACAAAGGAAAAGAGCAAGCTAAGTCTGAAAAGAAAGAGGCTAAAAAGATCAATAGAATCCTCCTCTGGTCCAAGAATGCATACATATACTAGAAAGAGGAAATACTTATCAAAAAAGGCCAAAGGAAAAAGAACCATAGAAGAAGAACCAATAAAGAAGAAACAAAAGGATGATCCTCATAGCCTAGCAGCTATTGCTAATTTTTTGGAAGAACATGAAAAGGCTAAGGAACAATTGAAGAAAAGGGATGAGTTTATAGTCCTTGAAGAAGGAGAGATAGAGGGAGGCTATGTGGTTGATGTACCAATAGTAAGAGAAAGTCTTATAAAGGTTGAAAATTCAATTGAAGAAATAGTAGAGAAGGCTAAAACTGATAATCTGATGATCAAGGCCATGTATCTAATCAATCATGGATATGATGTAGATGAAGTTTTTAGGATGACTTATGAAGGAATGGTGGAAGAAGAAGAAAGGTTGAACAAGTTCCTTTATCTTTCATATGTGACTGATTATGAGAAAGCACAAACAGTCAAGTCTCCAACCTCACTTAAGCCAATCAAGACTGTCACAACTGAAGCCCAAACATCTCTATATCCTAATCCCTACTCCATGATTGATAGGGAAATTTAGAATTATCTTTCTGAACAAGGATACACCAAGAGAAAGCTTGGAAACATGAAGACAAACTCATTAAGAGCTGCAATCCTCTGGTTGATCATTGAGAAAAATGAGAGGTTGAAAAAACTAGAAGAAAACATCACAAGCAAGAAACCAAGAACATGGGTATGAGCCCAAGACATCCAACTCACTCACAAAGATCATGATTCTTTGGTACCTGTACTTTACAAAAATCCTGAGTTGTTTGCAGAACCTTCTCAATTACAGCTTCAAGAAGGAATCACCACTATAGAGATGATCAAGGGTGTATCTACTCCCCACGGAAAAATTGATCAAAAAATCATTGTGTGGAAGTATGATAGTGATTGGAATATGTTCATTATTAAGAGAATTTCAGGGTTTGTTTAGTTCTTCATAGAGTACACTGCTCTAGTGAACTCCCTATAGATACACGATCTAAAGAAATTAGCCAACTTAGCCAACTTGGAGTTGATCATAAGGATATGTATAGAAGGTATGAGTTTGAAGATATTTTAAAGATGTTCAAAAGGACAGGCAACTTCAAATCTCTCAAGGATATGTGTATGAGGAAGGACAGTGTTGGGTTTTGTAACATGTTTAATCTAAGCAACTTTAACCATTTAAACTTCAAAACATAGTTGATATTAGTGGTAAAAATGTGTTTAACAATCTGAAACTTTGAACCATTTTAACCAAAGACAAAACCCACAAACAAGGATCATTTATATATGTGAAATGACATGCTATCAAAATGAAAAGAACAACCATAGGGTGTTCTTGAAACTACCTTTCAAGAACAAGGTTGTAGTATGGATGAGAAGAAGAAGATGATGCTCTTGAATGTCTAGCCTCCAAAAGAGAAGTCCTCAAGCTTGTATACCCACAAGCTCTATCAAACACCTAACGTGTTAGGTAGTAGAACACCGAGACCCAACTCCTTCTTGAACATCCCAAAAATCAGCCAAGAAGTTCTTCAAGTTCAGCCAAAAATTTCAAAATTTTCAGCCAAGGAAGAAGAGAGAAGAGTTCTTTGCATGTGTGTGAGAGAGTGTGCTAAAAGGAAGAGTTCAAGAATGGTGAAAGTCTTGTATTTTACCAAGACTAAAGGATCCCAAGAACACCACATGGGGCGACTGAAATTAAAGGTTTCAAAATGGATTCCCTCCTAAACTTAATTTTATAAAACTTTACACTCTTAACCCATAAGTTTATAAAATTAAAACCTCTTTTAATTTTATAACATTAACACACTTTTATTTGTTATTATTTAACTCACTTAAATAATGAAACAAATAATTTCTCATGAACATAATGTTGTTCTTTTACAAAAGCAAAGTTTTAGAAAACCCATTTTCTAAATTGGTGTCAATATTTATTTGTATGTTCTCATCAACAAATAAATATTTATTGGTGTTTGTTTAGCTTGTTATTGGGTATGACTCGACTTGGATCATAACGTACTAACCACATCAATCTTGTTTGTGTCTTGGGCATACAAGTTCCAACAATCTCCCATTTGCACAAGATTCATAGAAGATTGATGCAAGCAGTAAATACCACCTAACAACGGTTTACTACCCTTAATACGTATGACTATGTGCCATTCAATAACATCATCCCCTTCAAGTACCTTACTCGAAATGTTTTAGGTGAATCAATCATCTATCCTTTTGTCACAGATGTCATGTTAAATCTTAGAGACACAGAATGATCATTCTCTATTGATTTAACTTTATCAGGCCTTAGACATCTTACTCTCAATGAATAAGAGGGTCAAATCCCATCTTGACTACATATGTCTCTCACCACTACCTTGTATTATACCTGAACTCAAACTTATGTACTGCCACGTTTTTGAACATCGAAGAACTAAGTCAAATTAGAATATTCGGTAAATATCAAGACCCAATATGTATCTCAGGTCAGAGGATACGAAATGATGTTCGCCTTTACTAAAATTTACTTATGATCAACAAGAAGATTCTGATAGGTTTTGTCACATGTAAAACACTAAGATTAACCATTTAAACTTGAAAACGCAGCAGATATATGGTTTAAAGATATGGTTAGTAATCTGAATATTTTCACCATTTTAAACATAAACAAAACCTAAGAACAAGGATGAAATAAACATATGTGAAATAATTTTCTATCAAAACAAAACAACAACCATAGGGTGTACAAAGGAACAACCTTTCTTTCACAAGATGTTGTAGATGAAAAAGGAGAAGAAGATGATGTTCTTGAATGTTCAGCCCCCAAGAGAGAAAGCCTCAAGTAGTGATACCCACAAGCCTTTCCAAACACCTAGCTTGTTAGGAAGCTCAACACCAAAGACTACAAATGTTCCTTCCAAAAAAAACCAAATTTTCAGCCTTGTCTAGGGCTTCAAATCCAAAAATTTCAGCTATGTCTTGAGAGAATTCTTGCAAGTTGTTGTGTGTGAGAAAAGTGTGTTAATGATGGAAGAGTGTAGTGTTGGGAAAAGCTTGCAAAAGCCAAGAAAAAGTCTGGTCCACATATCCCCTTTGGGCGGCCGAATTCCCATTCTCAAATGGGTTTTCCCCCCACTTTAGTTTTATAAAAACATACACTCTTAACCCTTAATTTTATAAAATTAAAACCTCTTTTAATTTTATAACAATAACACACTTTTATTTGTTAATATTTAACCAACTTAAATAATGAAACAAATAATTTCTCATGAACAAATTATCCACATATTGTTGTTCTTTTAAAAAAGCAACGTTTTAGAAAAACCCATTTTCTAAATTGGTGTTGGTATTTATTTGTTTGATCCTATCAACAAATAAATATTAATTGGTGTTTATATACCTTGTTATTGGGTATGACCCGACTTGGATAATGACGTACTAACCACATCAATCTTGTATGTGTCTTGGGCATATGAGGTCCAACAGATTCCATGTAGTAATATTTGAGAAGTGGGTCAGTCCAATATTTGTATCCCACAAATATCTATAAACTGTGGAAGCAACACTTTGCTCTATATTCATCCATATGAATATATACCAATCCAAGTTCATAATAGTCTTACCCTTGTACTTGTTCCCACAAGTATGAATGACTACGGACGTTCTGAGTAAACGATTTACTCATGGATTTTAAACATGCGAAATAGCAACATTAGTTGAACCATTATAACCAAACAACTAATTCAAGTAATAAAGGGTTACAATAACTAAATACAAACTTAAAGATCAAATCCAGTCACTAGAATATTGAAGTCCCATTGCACAAGTATGACTTTCATGCTTTGCCTTTTCAAGAAGCTTCGTGAGTGGATCCGCAATGTTTTGATCCGTGTGAACTTTGCGAATACATATCTTTCCGTTTTCAACTTCATCCCTTATGTAGTTGAATCTCCGTTCAATGTGCCTAGTCTTTTGATATGCACGGGGTTCCTTGATTTGAGCAATCGCACCCTCGTTATCACAAAAAAATTCTAGGGGGTCCTGAATGGAAGGGACCACCCTTAGATCGGCAATGAATTTCTTTAACCATGTAGCTTCCTGAGAGGCTAATGAAGCGGCAATATATTCTGACTCTGTAGTTGATAATGCCACCACATCTTGCTTAGAGCTCTTCCAAGAGACTGTTCCTCTATTCAAGATGAAAATGTACCCTGATTGTGATCATGAGTCATCCCGATCAATTTGGAAACTCGCATCCGTGTAACCTTTACTAGGAGTTCCCCCTCACAAGATCCATAGATTAGGAACATATCTTTGGTCCTTCTTAGGTACTTAAGTATGTTCTTAACAACCATCCAGTGATTGTTTCTAGGATTTTGCTAGTATCGGCTTGTCATGCTCAAAGCGCATGACACGTCTGGCCTAGTCCATATCATTGGATACATGATGGATCCTATAGCAGACACATACGGGATTCCTTTCATTTTGTATTGCTCATCCTTTGAGTTTGGACATTGTGTCTTACTCAATATCGTTCCTCTTTGAATAGGTACCGTACCTTTCTTAGAGTTTTCCATCTTGAACCTTTTCAAGATCTTATCAATGTATGCACTTTGATTTAAACCTATCAACCACCTTGATCTATCTGTATAGATCTTTATTCCAAAAATATAGGTGGCTTCACCAAGATCCTTGATGGAAAAACAACTTCCAAGCCATGTTTTAACACCTTCTAAGGTTGGAATGTCATTTCCAAATAGTAGGATGTCATCGACATACAATACTAGGAAAGTGATGATGCTCCCACTAGCTTTCTTATATACACATGCTTTTTTAGCGTTTTTGATGAACCCAAATTTGATTATCTCTTTATCAAAACGGTGATTCCAACTTCTTGATGCTTGATTCAGTCCATAGATTGATTTCTTTAACTTGCATACTTTGTTAGGATATTTTGGATCAACAATGCCTTCAGGCTGAACCATATAGACATCTTCTTCAAGATATCCATTTAGAAAAGCGGTTTTGACATCCATTTGCCAAATCTCATTATCATAATGAGCATCTATGGCAAATAATATACTAATAGACATTTGCATTGCAACCACGGAGAAGGTCTCAGCATAATCAACCCCTTGAGTTTGAGTGAAACCTTTTGCTACAAGTCTAGCTTTATATGCATCCAAGTTTCCATGCATATCTGTTTTCTTCTTGAAAACCCACTTACTTCCAACTACTTTAGAGTTAAGAGGTGGTAGAACCAAGTCCCAAACTTGGTTGTCATACATGGATTGCATCTCAACGTTCATGGCTTCAAGCCATTTGTCACAATCCAAATTGGACATTGCATCATGATAAGTGGTTGGTTCATCGGAATCTACCACATAGCATCCATCTACGAAGAATCCATATCTTATAGGTGGATTACTAATTCTACCAGATCTGCAAATGTTTTGTGTGTAGTGATCAACCATTTGATCATCCTTAACATCCTCATGTTGAGTGCTAGTGTCAACCAAACATGTAAGGGTTTGTGGTTCTTGATCTTCCTCAAGATCCATTGTTCTACTCTTAGTTCCTTCCATAAGGAACTTAGCTTCTAAGAACTCAGCCTTCTTGGTAACAAACTACTTTTGTTCCAACGGATCATAGAAATAATATCCTATAGAATCTCTAGGATATCCAATGAAGATACACTTAGTGGAACAACTTTATAACTTGTTTGAGGTGGGAGTCTTAACATAAGCCTCACAACCCCATACCTTTAAATATGATAGTGATGGAACCCTTCCATGCCATATTTCAAAAGATGTCATTTCCACTTTCTTGGTTGGGGCCATATTCAAGATACGGGCCCCAAAGAGCAAAGAGAAACCCCAATATGATAGAGACAATGAGCTTCTAGCCATCATAGATAAAACCATATCCAATAGAGTTTGATTTCTCCTCTCGGACACACCATTGTGTTGTGGTGTTCTAGGTGGAGATAGTTGTGAGACAATACCATAACTTCTAAGATGATCTTTGAAAGCATCACTTAGGTATTCACCTCCTCTATCGGTGCAGAGAATTTTATTTTCTTGTTGAGTTGATTTTCTACTTTTTTCTGGAAGATTTTGACATTTCAAAAGCTTCATCTTTGTGTCTTAACAAGTACACATAACCATATCGACTATAGTCGTCGGTAAAGGTAATGAAGTATCTTTCATTGTACCTAGTCATTGGTTTAAAAGGACCACATACATCCGAATGTATGATGCCTAATAAATCTTTTGCCCTTTCGGATTTCCCACTAAAAGGTACCTTAGTCATTTTACCTTGTAAACAAGATTCGCATACATCAAATGAATCATATTCACTTGCTTTTAAATGACCGTTCTTTTGAAGTGTTTGTATGCGTTTCTTGTTTATATGAGCAAGACGGCAATGCCAAAGATAGGTATCACTCAAATCCAATTTGACCTTCTTAGTGGTGGTTTGGTACAATGAGCTATCATATAATGTGTTTTCACAAACCAATTCATAAATACCATTAATAGGAATAGGTTTAAAATAAAAGATGTCATTTAAAGAAACATGAATTTCATTTTCTTTAGATGTCATAACATAACCATATTGGTGGTGGCGCTCATACCACTCCCTTCCCCTTTCCCTTAACGTACCCTTTGCCCTTGGCAATATTTGACTTGGGTGCGGGGTGAGGCCTCTTCTTGTTCCCACCTTCATTGATGGTGAGAACAGGTAAATCCTTTTTACCCATGGCCGCCTCGGCAGTTTTGAGCATTGAATGAAGCTCACTTATGTTCTTGTCCCACCCATTCATGTTATAGTTCATGACAAAGTTGTCAAACCTTTTTAACAAAGAGTTGAGGAACAAATCCACAGCCAACTCTTTCGAGATGGGACAATTCAGCCTTTCGAGGCGGTCAATGTGGCTTTTAATCTTAGGTACATAAGATGAAATAGATTGGGTGCCATCCATACGACATGCATGGAGTGCTCGAACCGTTTTGAAGCGCTCTACCCTTTCTTGTTGTTGGAATGTTTCCTTCAACTGGGTAATCATGTCGTATGTTCCATGATGTTCATACACCTTTTGGAGATCCAAAGTCATACTTGCCAACATGAGGCAAGACACTTGGACCGAGTCCTCTTTGTATTTCACCCAATTATTATAGGCCTCCTCATCCTCTTCATTAGGTTGATCGGGAATCGAATCATCTAAAATATACGATCGATTCTCTTGCTTAAGAACAATTCTCAAGTTTCGAAACCAATCTATAAAGTTATTATGATTTAGACGCTCCTTTTGGAGAATGGTTCTTAGTGATAGTGAGTGAGTAGACGGGATGTCATTATTTTCATTATTGTTGGTGGTCATCTACAAAATTAAACACATATCAATTTTAGTATTTTTGATATTGTTCATATTTTAACAATTAAATCCCTTTTAAGTGTCTTACACAATATTAAAATTCTAGAATCCAACGTTATATTTAAATAGTAGTTAGGTGACCTTTATCTCATTATTTAAATTAACAAGGTAGTCAACGTTTTTTGACATTTGCAATCCTTTGAAACTTCTAAGGTATGGGATCAACTTAAACATTATATGTGTGGTCGGCACGTTTATCCCATCAACACCTTTGTAACCACATTGTAGGTGATCCATTAAACATGGTTTGAAAATCAAGTTACCCTACTTACACACACATGTGAGTTTTCCAACATAAGTGGTTAGGTGACCTTTATCCCACAAATATGGTATCCGCACCTCAAATCACAAGTTCCCTCGAAAAGGTTAGGTGACCTTTATCCCATTAAGAGTTTCCACGTGACTCAAGTGCAAAAGGATCATGTTTAACTTGTTTATAAAAGAATTTTTAAGTTTTCATAATACAAGTTTAGAAAACTCTATGTATCTTATATTTGCATGTCTTCAAATAGAAGGTACCCTATGGTCCACTTATTAATAAACCCCCTTTTATTAAAATAATTATTCCTTTTAATAACCTTTTATTAATCACTTAATGATAAAGAACCATCAATTTTTAGCTTTTTATGTTTGTTAATGAATTTATTATGCATATCCAAATATCAAACAACAACCATACAACAAACCACCAAACAAGCATAATCATACAAACATAAGTGCATAACCATAGCCACTAAGTTGACTACACTTTTTTGCTATCACAAGTGTTGTCATAAGGTCTTTCCTAAGGGTTAAGAATGAAACATCATATGTGTCCATGAACTCCCACTTGAATCCACATCCAAATGCTTCAAGTGTCCATGTCTTTTGTGTCCTTCCTTTTGGGTCTTCATCTTGTGCATCTTCTTTTACAAAATCATATCCTAATACAATTTTTCTAATAAAAGAAATGCACCTAATCTATATATTACATAACCAATGAATAAATAAATTACAATCTAAAATATAAACACAAATATTACAACCCTTTCAAGAATCAAAACCAACATGACAAAACACAATCAACCAAATCCAAAACACAAAAGGTCAAGGCTATGTTATGCACCAAAATATGTATCATATACCGCATCCAAGAACAACAATGAACCCCTTTTATTAACCTTAAATTTGTGGCCAACATGAACCAAAACTTTAAGGTTTTGTCCAAACAACACAATCAACCATTTGATGTTAATCTTTCAAGGTTTATACTAAAGCATGTAAGATTAAACCTTGAAACATAATGAACTCATTCATCCATAACAAAACAGCCCCTAATGGGTTGAAAAAGTCCATGAAAACAAACTTTTCAAGAACTTTTGAGGCAAGTGTTCCACATAACCGGCTCTATATGCTATTGTTGGGTTTTTAACATGTTTAACCATTTAAACTTCAAAACGCAGCGGATATTAGTGGTAAATATGTGTTAAACAATCTGAAATTTTGAACCATTTTATCCAAAGACAAAACCCATAAACAAGGATCATTTATATATGTGAAATGACATGCTATCAAAACGAAAACAACAACCATAGGGTGTTCTTGAAACTACCTTTCAAGAACAAGATGTGTAGTATGGATGAGAAGAAGATGATGATGCTCTTGAATGTCTATCCTCCAAAAGAGAAGTCCTCAAGCTTGTATACCCACAAGCTCTAGCAAACACCTAACTTGTTAGGTAGTTGAACACCAAAACCCAACTCCTTCTTGAACAACCCGAAAATCAGCCAAGAAGTTCTTCAAGTTCAGCCAAAAATTTCAAAATTTTCAGCCAAGGAAGAAGAGAGAAGAGTTTTTTGCATGTGTGTGAGAGAGTGTGCTAAAGGGAAGAGTGCAAGAATGGTGAAAGTCTTGTATTTTACCAAGACTAAAGGATCCCAAGAACACCACATGGGGCGGCTGAAATTAAAGGTTTCAAAATGGGTTCCCTCCTAAACTTAATTTTATAAAACTTTACACTTTTAACCCATAAGTTTATAAAATTAAAACCTCTTTTAATTTTATAACATTAACACACTCTTTTTTGTTATTATTTAACTCACTTAAATAATGAAACAAATAATTTCTCATGAACAAATTATCCATATAATATTGTTCTTTTACAAAAGCAAAGTTTTAGAAAACCCATTTTCTAAATTGGTGTAAATATTTATTTGTATGATCTTATTAACAAATAAATATTTATTGGTGTTTGTTTAGCTTGTTATTGGGTATGACCCGACTTGGATCATAACGTACTAACCACATCAATCTTGTATGTTTCTTAGGCATACAAGTTCCAACAGACAGATCCTTAATCAACCTTCTTGAGAAGCAATATTGTTCTTTTACAAAAGCAAAGTTTTAGAAAACCCATTTTCTAAATTGGTGTAAATATTTATTTGTATGATCTTATTAACAAATAAATATTTATTGGTGTTTGTTTAGCTTGTTATTGGGTATGATCCGACTTGGATCATAACGTACTAACCACATCAATCTTGTATGTGTCTTAGGCATACAAGTTCCAACAGACAGATCCTTAATCAACCTTCTTGAGAAGATGAAAAAGACCGAAGAGGTAGAGGAAGATGGTGGCAGACACTCATTCCTCCAAACTAATCTCAAATGTCTTCAATGATGAGAAGACTTATTAATTGGTGATTGAAAGGAGGTGGGGAGGAAAGAAAGTTGCTGAAATTAGGATATTTAATGGATATGAGGTGATATTTCTTAGATTGAAATTAGGATATTTAATAAATTAGTAAACTCATATGTTTTAAAGGTGACTAGTTATTGTTTTTGCTAAAACACTAGCATTAATTGTAAGTTTTCACCACCATTAATACAAGAGCATTTATGACTGTTTCTTCCATTCAATGTTCTGTGTTTATATGATTTTGCCACATAATCACTGACTCAATCATCATATTCAGTCCTAGTTTATTCACATCAACTGAGAATATCATTTTCACACCAATTCAAATGTTTTGCAAAAGAACTGGAATCGAAAATGAATTTGAAATTGGAATATTTTTAAAATTGATAATGTGTTTGGTTGCTCAATTTTTGTAACGCCCGAAAATTTAAGGAAAATATCAGAGAAAGAATTTTACGCATGAAGGAGGACTTCTTGCATGAGAACCTTGGGCGAAATGTTTGGGTATAAAAGCTGAAGCACACCCATGTCTGACTCATAACTCATGCAAAGTACTGCTGCTAGAGAGAAAGCAATTGTTTAGAGAGAAAGTAAAGAATCAAAGCATTTTAGATACGTAACTTGTGTAGTAACTCATGTTATGTGCTAAGTACGGATTTTTGATGGATTAAACGTGTGGCTGTGTAGTTTTCGCACGGCTAAGGCTCCATGAAGGTTGTCTTTATGCTAGAATTTCAAGAAGTGAGTATCTAGTCCCGTTTTTACAAAAGTTTTATGTTTTTGGGGCTATATACATACCAACCTTCACTTTTATCTACATGGTGATGTTGTATATGGGGTTAAGCTGGTTTATAATAGCTTTAGATGCAATCTGTCACTTCCATGCATAAGGCTCATGGCTTTTGCACAAGCAGTTAGTGTACGGCTCAAAATTTGAATCTGGAGGATTCTCGTGCGATAAGTAGTTCTCGTGCGAAAGGCATATTTTCACGTGAATAGATATTAAGCTGTATGATTCTGTATAATTGTACGGTTCTTGCACGATAGGTAGTCCTCGTGCGAGACATTTTTGTATGTGTTAGGATCGTGTACTGGATGATGTACTAACTAATTAACGTGTATACCAAACCAAATAGTGCGGAATCTTATTTGATTGGCGATCCAATCAGTGAGAACGCACGTAGAAACAATTATGTATTGAATCTAACGATAAGAATTGATTAGGAATCAATCTACTGCGATCTATGAACGTGGAGTATGATCTTAAAGGTCTCTGGACGGCTAGGGTACATCTAGAGTCTAAGTGTGTGCAATGCTTATGTTTTTCCACGAATTAGGTGGTATTATAGGTTAGGGTTGGTCATTCAGGCGACTGAACCATTAGCATGGTTCAGTTGTGTGATTGAGTTATGCGGTTGGTTCATACGCACAACTGAGTGTTCAGTCGTCCGACTGAGTCAATCTTATGTGACAATCATACGACTGATCCAGTCTCCTGGTTCAGTCGTGCGACTGAGTCATTCGTATGAAGTTGTTCATGCGTATGGTCCATTAGCATGGGCCATTCGCATGATAACTTCATGTTATTAAGTTTGAACGTATTAATTGTCATAACATTATTTATATTAATTCAAACAACCACAAACCTACATAATCAAGTCAATATGTGTTAAACAACTCATTAATTAAATATTAAATATTATAAATCACAACCAAACATTCTCATTTCATTAAGTACCCAAGCATTACATAAGTGTAAGACATTCAAGACATATTACATTAAGATCCGAATCTTGGTACATATGTGTCAACAAACTCCCCCTTGGACCTAGATCTATCTATTGTCTTACCATCTTCATAACCTCTTCATACTTTTTGCACTTCTCATCTTTGGTGGCTCCTGTGTGTATCTCAAACACAAAGCAGAGTCGTATAACATTCTGAAACTGTAGAGCTTGTACAATGTCTTGAGAGTCATAGTAACTACGTAGCAGTACGAGTCACTTGCGATGCAGTACTTGTCGTAGTAGTAACTACGTTGTCTGAGCGCACTTGTCGTACCTTCGGCTGGTATATGGATTTCAGTGTAGTTACTAATTCCTTAAAGGATTCAAATGTTTCTGATTTGGACTTTAGAAACATTACCCAAGAGAATCTTGAGTAGTCATTAGTAACTACGTAGCAGTACAAGTCACTTGCGATGCTTCTTGTACTGACTGGACCAAACCGATCCATGTGAAGAAGCTCAAGAGGTAGTTCTATTGAATGAACTTTCTTTTCCTTATGAGACTTTATTGTCTGTTTGCCCTTCTTGCATGCAACACAGAAATCCAGGAGTTGAAAGTTTTTGACGGTCACTCCCCTCACTAGATCATTCTGGATCAAGTGATTCATCTTTCTCGGATTTATGTATCCCATTCTCCTATGCCAGGAGATGGAATCCTTCTCAGTAGCTTTGGACAAGAAGCACTGAACTTCATGATCCGTTGTGGAGTCCTTTGAAAGATCTAAGACATAAAGATCATTATATCTTGAAGCTGACGTTAGGACTTGGTCCTCTGGGATCACGTAGTCCTTCTTCAGAACGTAGCATTTCTTGTTTTCAAAGACTACTTTGAAGCCTTTATCACATATTTGAGAAACAGAAAGTAAGTTAGTTTGTAATTGTTGGACATAGTTTACCTTGTCAAACATAACTTTCTGATTTCCCACTTCCCCTTCGGCTGTGATGTACCCACCTTTGTTTCTAGCAAATGAAACATGCCCTTCTTTGATTTTTCTAATATTTGATAAGAGAGCTTTGTTCCCTGTCATGTGCCTGGATGCTCCGCTATCTACAATCCACGTCTTAGTCTCGGCACTAAAGCGAACACCCTACACATTCAATGAAAACATTAGTTCATGTTAGGAACCCAAGCCTTTACTGGCTTGGGTTTCCCCGAGGCATCACACATCATAAACTCAACCCATTGACCATTCAAGGTTGAGGTAAGCTCAGATGTCTGTTTGTTCTCATTTTCAGACGTTGACGCGGATTTTTCTTTCCATAGGCGAGCTTTGTGTAAGGCCTATTTGTGATAAACAGATGACTGACTGATGGGTTGAAATTTGGGTTCACTATCCCTTTTAGGAGGCGTCACTGAGTTCCTCTTAAAAGAACTAGTTTTAGATGCAGGAAGTTCAACTTTCCTCCTCGGTGTCTGATTATACGGACAATGGACGCAATGTGACCGTACTCTCCACAATTGTAGCAAGATCTGCTTTCAACTTTACGGTTTATTTGTGTTTGTGGAGATGTAGGTGTCACACGGATGACCTTATTTTGTTTAGATTGAGACACTTCTTTGTGAGATGTATGGTCGGGTTTTACAAACTTAATTGCTTTACCTAGTTTTATGTCTTTTATTTCTTGTTTTCCTGGACTTTGACATGATGCTCGTGATTGATTAGGTTTAATAATCTTTTTGGGTTCTGATTTGACTTTGTTTGAACCTGACTTTAAATTAACCTTTTCAAACTCTTTTTCCAGGTTAACACAAGGCATCTTTCCTTTTGCCTTTGAAGTGGACTCCTTTTGTTTAGTGCCAGATACAATTGATTTACTTGTGGAATCTGGGTCACTAACAAGAGGAGTGGTCACCACATCATCCTTGATGGTATTATTATTAATTGGTTTACTTTTGGTGTTCATCAAGGTATCTGGTGGTGGTGGAAGAACTTTGTATCCCAATCCCTCCCCATTGTTTCTCTCTCTCACTAAGTGTTGGACAATATGAGATGAGCTTGTCCAACTGTGCAGTTTTTGTTTTCCGGAGTTGACTTCTACTTCTAAAACTGCTTTCTGCTTCTTAGTTTCCTCTAGGGAGTTAAGATAGTACCTAATGTCATTAGCTTGGTTAAAGGCAACTAGTTCTGTTTCCCTAAGCTGTTTGTTCAATAGGTCTATCTTTTCCTTGTAATTATGCTCATTTTGTTTTAAAACTCTATTAGCTTCAGTGAATAGTTCCAAATCCTTTACTAAGCTATCATTATGATCTAATAACCTAGAAAATTTTAAATCTATGATTTCTCTAAATTTATTACAATCAGAACAAGCATGATTATTAAACAACTGGTCAGTACTACTTACCTGAAAGGTTGAAGAGGAATGAACCATGTGTGCAGAATCTGTTGTCTCTTGTTTTGGTGATTCTAATGTTGATGTAGATTTTTCTTCTTCAGGCGGGTGGTTGACCATAGGCACAGTGTCTTCAGAATTGGACATCACGAGCTCTACTGCTATGTCTCCTTCACTGGCGGAATCGTCATCTATGTCCTCCACACTAGCTATATTGGACTCTCCCAGTGAGACGAACTAAAAGCTTCACTCCTGTCCTTCATCCTCGTTAGCAGTCAAGGCTTTAGGGTCCTTGATTGATGAAGTTGAACTACTAGATGTGGCTTTGTCCTGACGTTTAAAGGACGAGAAAGGATTACCATTTCCAGTCTTCTTTGGCTTCACACACTCCCGTTTGAAGTGTCCATTCTCACCAAAGTTGAAACAGGTTACCTTTGACTTATCGAAGCCAAAGGTTGTGTCCTTGGTTGCAACCAAGTTCTGTCCGATCTTTTTGACAAACTTCTTAGCTCGTCGGACAACATTGCCAATGCAGAAATTATATCCATCCGTTCCAACTCCATGTCATCCACCTATTCATAATCCTCATCTGCCAGGTGGCAATTTCCTATCTTTCCAGCAATTAGTCCATCATAGGAGTGGACTACAGTAGCTAAGAGGTCCATGTGTTCTCTGGCCACCTCAACGGTCACATTACTAAAGTTATTAGTCTTCAATTTTGCTGCATTGGCTTCAGTTATAATATACTGGGTACCAGACGACCCTAACGCTTCGGACCCTAAAGTAGATGCTTGTGCTGGACTTGCTGAGCTTGGGACGAGGGCAGTCTGCAGTGGTGCTCCAGATGTCTTGGCCTGAGGAGTCGCATTTTAAAGAGAAGGATTCTAGTCATAGTTGTCCTTTTGTGCTCTATACTTCTGTTGATACATATATGTACCTAGATCCTGATCTGAATGTAATATGTCTTACACTTGTGTAATTATTGGATACTTAACGAAATACAAATGTTTGGTTGTGTTTATAATGTTTAATATTTCATTAATGAGTTGTTTAACGTATATTGACTTTATAGGTTTGTAATTGTTTGAAGTGTTATGCATAAGGTTATAATATTGAATACGCTCAAACTTGGTGAAGTGAAGTTTTCATGCGTCCGA
>BJCM01269674.1:0-11590 GCA_018326385.1 Flaveria bidentis
TAAAACTGGTTACTACTAAGGTAACACAAAGAAAGTAGACCTAGAGGTTGCTAGACCACAGATGATATGTCGGTAGATTCAACACAATAGATGATTAGACCTGGTTGGTTATCTCAACATCAAACTAAGTTGTTTGACTGACTGTGGTTCCCATCCTATCACTGGTTAACACAATCAACAAAATTCCAATAAGGGGTGACGAGCAAATAAACGCCACAAATGTGTGTGGATGACCATAAATAGAGCAAAGCACGAAAAAATGAAAAGTAAATGCTATCAAACTAATAACTTATGTTGTTGGTGCGTTATGTGCAAAGGAAAAATAAAGATGCTCTAACAAGAAGATAGGTTGTGTGCCACTCTCCTATGCGATGGCACTGACCTGAGGATAAGCATAACCTAGATATTCTAGAATTCATTGTTGTTTGTCGTCTCTTTGCTGTGCGATGGCACTTACCTGAGGCTTGGCTTCTCTTTGAAAGCTCTAAGAATAGTTTCTTCTTATCAAAATACCCGTAGACCACTCAAAAATCTCCTGAGGAATGTTGATTACCATATAAGCGTGGGATCCACAAATGTTAGTTGAAATAATTAAAACCTTAAACTATCACCAATCTGTGTCAAAAGTCTGTGTATGGAGTTAAGAGGACCAGTATACTGACAATCATCGTGGCTACAATTCTTGAAAGTCCAACTCAATGTGGGAATCTAATAGTACTAGTATGATTTCCTAAACTTGCTAACGACTCTAGATGAAAAACAATAATTGAGCATCAAAAGGTGTTGATAAGATGTCCCAAATGATTTGACTTGCCTGTATGATTCCAAATTGAATTGGTCCAGTTATGGTCAAAATAAATTGAAGCTGTCTATTCCAGAACCGAATCCATTAGATTTTTATCTTAGGATTTACACCTCACACAAAAGGTCAAAAACAAGTTTAGCTTTGTACTTCAGTTTAAGTCTTTTATTTTATTTAAATTTAGTCAATTCAGTTTGTTTAATATTGGACTACATCATGGAATTCAGAAATGGAGTTAATCACCTAAAAGGGTCACGTCTGAGGTGACCACACGTACTTTTCAATGGTAAAATCAGTCACGTCTGAGGTGACAAAGTGTTTAAAAGGATCACGTCTGAGGTGGTCAAAAGTTTTTTAAGTTAAAATGATCATTTCTGAGATGATAAAATGTTCATAATGATAAATCAAAAGTTTAAAAGGGTTTAAGTGAAAAATGGTCATAAAGTCAAACGCATGGAGATGTTCCAATCACACGACTGGACCATGAGTATGGACCAACCATGCGAATGGACCATACTCATGCACTAGACAGCCGAATGTATGAACCATTCAACCGGATGAATTATCAGAATGAGCCATTCGACCGAATGAGTGTGTGCGAATGAGTCCGTCGCCCGACTGAACTCCAGTCGGCCGACTGAATGTGATCGACTGAGCCAATTGCACGACTAAGGTCCATTCACCTGAATGAACAGCGCGAATGGGTCCAGTCGGCTGATTGAACTCAGATTCAATATAAATAGGGCACAGTCGATTGCATTCGACTCATCACCCCCTAATCACCCTCATATCACATAGCCTACCGTTACTCTGCGAAAATTTCATCAGAACAAGATTTTATACTTCTATTGATATTTTGACGTTTGTGTGCTATTATACAGGTACAATGAGTTGAAATCTCACCAAAATCTTGAGGAATGGTGACCTAATCTATGAAATACGACCCTCACAAGAACCGAACCTTTTAATGGACTAATAACCTACTTAAACAAAGAAAAATGTTAAGAAGAAGGACCCATGAAACTTTTACAATGTTTTCAATAGCATGATTTCAATCACTCAAGAAGGGAGAAGATACAAGTTCTTGATGTATCCAAGATTTATTCAGTGCCTGATCAATGAATCATTCCCTAATGTTGCCAATGAGGGACCAGTGCTTGACATTCCTCATTATGATGCAAGATCTTACAAATACATTAAGAAGAGGGACCCAAGAAACTTTTACAATGGGACTCACTCACCTCTTTTTCCATGGATGATTCAACAGATAAATCAATAAGTTCAAGCACAAGAACAAGTTGTTGCTCCACCATCACAACAACTAACACCACAACTAACACCACAACCAACACCACAACCAACACCACAACCAGCACCACAACCAACACCACAACCAACACCACCACCATCACCATAACCAACACCACTGCCAACACCACAACCATCTCCTCAACCAACATCATCACCTCATCAATCACCAATACTACCACCTCATCACTCACCAATATCACCATTCCAACCTTTGCCAACCCATGATTACCCTACTGAAGTTGGAGACTCAACTAGTACTTTTAAAGCATCCAAATCGTCTTCAGATGAGGAGGATAACCATGCTCAAATGCCTATCAAGAAAGCAACTTCTGACACTGCTCCCTCAGAGAGCTTTGCTGAATCCAATGTGAACATGCCTGATGAAAAAGATGAACTGATATCTGAGCTGCTACAAAAGGTGGAAAGGAGGAAAGGATGGAGTTGAAATAAGATTATTTAGTTGATATGAAGCAAGACTACTTGATGAATCATACATCCTTTACATATATACCAGACACTTCAGGAAAATAAACAATAAATTGGGTGAACAAGATATGCATTTCTTTCTAAAGTGCATCAAGTTGCTAAAACTGGCTTATGATCGGATAAGTGCTAAAAGAGCCAAAAGACAAAAAAAGAAGACACCATTGCAACTTGGGAATATTGTCAAACTTGAGGTAGATGTGGGGGGAGCTTACTGATTCTTAGAGATGGTATTTCTATATTTTCTATTTGGGAGCCTATTTCACTGAAGAAGTTACCAATGGAAGCCATCTACAACATGAGCAAAATGAAGATACATGATTTAAGTAGAGAAAGGATGTCAGAAGCAACATATTTTGTGAACATGATCAAGGCTATCCTGGATCCAACTAAAGTTGCATTCTTATTGCCTCCAGAAGACCTAAAAGAATCCTCAAAACATCAATCACCTCCCAAACATTGAAGAAAAAGAGGCTGTATAATCCTTATGGGGAGTATTGTTGCACCCTGAAAGGATCATACATGCCAACTCAATGGGTGATTTGATGATTGCTTTGCTGGAATCCCTTAAGTCTAAGAAGAAATGCGGATGAAGATTCTGCTAAGAAAAAGAACAAGTGTTTGTCTTCTGCATTTGTCAATGCGGAAGATATAAAGCAAATATGGACAAGTATTTGTTCTTTCGCATTGACAGATGCGGAAGACTAAAAGTTAATGCGGACAAGACTTTTCCCATGCGCATTTGTCAAATGCAGATGACCGAACAAATACGCAGAAGTATTTGTTCATCCGTATTAACCAATACGGATGACCAACATACTAATGCGGATGATCAAGTGAAGAAATGCTGATCAAGTTAACTCTTCCGCATTTGTCAATGCGGATGAACAATCAAAGATGCGGATCAAGACTTAGACTAGTTCTGATGTAATAGGTGAGGGATAGTTTAGTCATTTTGTAACAGGCATCTTGCCTGTCTATAAATAGAATAGATTACCTCGTACCTGACGTGACAGCTGATAGACATAGAGAATTTTTGTTATAATTATTCTCTGTAATCAATCAACTTTCATATATACAATACAAAAGCCTTTATGAGTATTTTTCTTGCATTGAATGTTCTTTGATTGTTTGTTTCCGCCATTCAATCATTGACTTGATTACCATATTCGATTCACAGTAAGAATCTCAATCTTACTCAACCCGTTCATTGTGTTTATTTGGTTCATAATCTTATAGGATTTTAAATGTTTGTTTTACAAATTTGAAGTGATAACGTGACAACGTGTAATATATATATTTCCTGTGTTGTGTGACTTGTTGTAAATGTTTAGGATTATTATTATTGGTTAATAATACTTGTGTTTAGTAGTTAAAAATATTTAAAAAGTATTAGAAAGATTAGTTTTAATAAAATTTAATTAAAGAGCTTATTTTGTAAATACCTTTTTAATCAAATATTTCCAAAATTAACCCAACCCTAGCCCCCAAACCCCAATTTCAGCCGCAACCCCTCTCCCGACGCTCCCACATTATGATTTTGATTCAAGAACAAGAACATAAGTCGAATTCCAAGTGGTTTCAAGTATTACAAGTTGATTTCAAATGATAATCATCATCTAAACACATCTAAAGGTCAGTTTTGATTAGTTTTTCATGTTGATTGTTCTTGATGAACCCTAGTTTCGAAATTGTTGATGATTATATGAAACTGATGATTGTATGATGATTATATGATGTTAGTTAGGTTGTATGAATGTTGAATGATGTTGATTATGCAAGAAATCTAGGGTTTGATCATCTACTTCATACATTGCCATAAGAGGAAACTTTTTATTCTTGGAATTCATGATTTGATGATGCTAAGATGTTAGATGTGATGCTTAGATGGAAGTTTAATTGAACTGTACAAGAAAATCAATGAAATTGTGATATTGATCATGACTTACTATAAGTAGAAACTTTTGTGTATTATGTTGAGAATTTGGTTGCTTTGGAAGTGATTAGCATGTTAGAATGAATGCTATGAACTTGATTAGGTGTATAATTGTTGAAATTATGATTGAATTGGATGCTTGATCACTTTTGGGTATTACTTTTCTAAAAGGGAAACTTTATTTTTGTAGAACTTTGGATGTGATGATTTGGGCATGCTTATGATGTTAGGATCATGTTAGTATGAATGTGGATTATGTTTGTTGTGTTAGAATGTGTAATTGAGTGGTATGGATACTTGGTTGATCATGTATGAAGTATAGATTTTGATGATCATACATGATGATGAATTATGGTTAGTGATTAGGAGATCATGATTGGGTTTGAAATTTGGTTGTCATTATATATGCTAGTAATGTGGTTATGATTGTCATACACACATGCGAATCCGAGGCCCCTACTTAGTAGGATTGGCAGGGTTTAGGATGTGAGTTCGTGGGTGACTTCACATGGCATGTAGTGTATGATTAGACTTCACGTATGAATTGTTTGATGTGATGTATTTATAATATTTGAGCATGATGATTATTTGAGATTTGCATGAGTGTATGATGATCTAATGTTGTATAATGACCTTGGTAGAACTTGGGTTGATGATGTGATGCATGTGGATAACTTACATGATATTTGTGTATGCTAACTTGATTTGTATGATTAAACAATATTTCATCTAATATGTCACCAACAGGTCAAACGGGCAACTAGGTTAACCTAGGGTTGTTAAGTTTTCTGTGTACACGTACTTATATACTTGTGTGTTCTAGGTAACCTTTGAAGGGTTGTGTTTGCATCTATCATGAGTCTCTTTATTCATTATCATTATACACCAGGTGAGTTCATGCCCATTTATATTATAAACTCTCTTCTGGAGGAGGTAGTATACTTGTACTCGAACACTATTTTATTAATATAAGTTCTATATGTTTTAACATAGTGCTTAATCCCTTGAAAAGTCCTCACACTTTTGGATCGTTAATAATGGTAACTAGCGGGAAATCTTGGGTAGTACTATTGGGTGTGACGAGCCCCACCTGTGCGACTCGAGGTTAAACGGGTGCAATATTGTCCTAAACACAAACATCGTCACGACCTGGTAAATCATGACAGGAGGCAACAAACGCAACACAATCAGCTTCGATCGCGAAATCACTATGTTTATTACTTGTGAATATAGACTAGCTATCTATTTCAATACACTTCTTATGTTATACAACTGTTAATATTTATCATAAACGCAAACTCTTGAACTCACCAACTATTGTGTTGATATTTTTAGTATGCTGTTCTCAGGTCGTTAACTCAACTTGCTATTAGGAGAACAACACGGGTCCAACATGCATCCTAAGACTTTATTTCATAGACACATTTGTTTAAATTTTATATATGAGTTATAAACCTTGGGATGGCGCATGTTTTGCCATATCGTACATTTATTTACTTTGGGTTTGTCTTATTTGCTAAATGCTTCCGCAAGGTTTTAAATGTTTAAACTTTGGTTGGTTTGTTTTGAATGTGGCATATAGTGTCGTTCAGAGTAACTAGTGTGTGTGATCCTGGTTTGTTCACACGCCTCGCGGTAAAACTCTGCATGTGGATTTTGAGGGTGTGACAATTTTGCAGGATTCAATAAACGTATGAAATGGAAAAAGAAATCCCATGTAATTTGATATGTACTAACATGAAAAACATGTGTAATGATGTTAGGATTCCAAAAACATATGAAGATGGGAGAGATGATGGTATAAATGCAGTCAACCAGGAACCGAAATCATGATCTTCAAATCAAAGGTTACTTGAGATGGAATCTGCTTATCTGGACAAAGGAAAGGGAGTAATGACGGATTCAATTGAAGAAGGAGATGTCTATTACGATATAGAAGGTCATGAAGATAGAAGAAAGAATGATGAAAACAGTAGAGCTATTAGTTCACTGTGATGATCCAGGTATTGTTAATAAATCAAACAGTAATTGCATCATTAGATAATATGGATACTAAATTTAGTGTAATATGCGATGTAAATTATCAGTTGGGATATAGAAATACAAATGTTCGATTCAGAGCTTGTAATTCTAATTTTGACTTTAAATCTCTCACTATAAAAAAAGCGTTAGATAAAATATCCATATATGAACATAACCAAAAAATGGGGTATATGATTATATGATGCACAAAATCAAAATGGATCATACCAGCATTAATGGAAAATTAATCACTATTGTTTAAATATTATTTTAACACATAACATAAAATGTATAAAAATTATTAAAAAAGGAGATTAGTTGATATCATGAATTGGATGAACGATTAAGAAGAGTTGGTACCCTTTAACAAGTTATGGTTTAATGATATATTTATTATTCTGTCAATACTATAATGATAATGCTATTTCTAACAGTGTATGTTATGTAACTTTTAAGACAAATAATGAGTATGGTTATAAAGAGGACAACACATCAATTATTTACTCGCCAAATTGATCATCATATTGGATCCCTGTAGTACCACAAAGTAAAGCCTGTTGTTGGAGTTATTTACTCCTCTTTTGAGAACGCTATGAAGATGTACGATTTGTATTGCGATAACGCTGGGTTTTCGTCAAGAAAGGGAATTGTGAAAAGAAAGAAAGGAGATATCACATATCGGTATATAGTTTGCAATAAATATTGAAAATCAAAATCAGTTCCATATGATACACTCAAACAAAAAGGAGGTACTTCAAAAAGGATGAGTAACTTTAAAGTTACAAAGTACAAAGCAAGCGAGAAGTTTAAAGTAATGCCTGGTACAACAAATTATTTTTTGTATGAGTTTGTAGAGGGCCATAATCATGAGTTATTAGAAGATGAGAAAAAGTACTTTAGTAAAGCTAATATCGGACCAAGTATTCCTTATAGACATAGAACTTTGTCTAGTGGTGGATATAGCCAGGTGAACAGAAATATGGAATATTTTAGAAACTTTTGGAGAGATATGAATGTTTACATTAGATCAAAAGATGCCCAAATGCTTATAAACGGAATGGAGAAGCGAAAGAAAAACAATCCAAAATGTTCACTTGACTACAAGACAGAAAAAAATGAACTGGTTATATTATTTTGGGCGGATGAAATTGCAAAAGCCAATTATGAAGCATTTGGAGATGTAGTTGCATTTGATGCAACATATCGTATGAACAGGTTCCACTAATATCGACCATACATCTATTGTTAGTTTATTAGTTGAAAACACTTAAATGATGACATTTGAATTGGTTGGTCATGTAGGTACAATATGGTTTTTGTACCATTCATAGGGGTTGATCACCACACGAAAAGCGTTGCGTTTGGAGGAGCTTTGATTAAGAGGGAGAACATCAAGTCATACCAATGGATTTTAGAAGCATTCAAATATGATCACATGAAACAACCAAAGCTGGTGCTTACCGATCAAGATCAGGCTGTGAAGGTGGCTCTTGAGGCAGTCGTACCAAAATCATCTCATCGATTGTGCATGTGGCGCATTATGGGCAAGTTGCCAATTAAGGTCATAAATTATAGTATCAGCTTATGACTACTGATTTATGGATGATTAATATTTTCATAAAACATATTTAGTGGGTGTATTTTTTCCTGCATAAACAGATCTCTAGAAATATTTTGTCAAATACGGACCTCAGAAAGGGAATCAATAAGCTGGTGTTGAACACAAATCTTACCCCATCTCAATTTGAGTCATGCTGGATAAAAATTGTTGATGAGTTCAACCTGCATGATAACAAGTGGTTGCAAGATATGTATGGAATAAGAGAACGGCGGATTCCGAGATTTTTCAGGGATCTCCCTTTGTGTTGTTTGATGAAAACTACCTTCAGAGAGTGCAAACATATTTTTTAGGAGATTTGCTAATCCAGAAAACACCTTACTACAATTCATGGTTAGTTTTGAGGCTGCTATGGATGAACAATGATACAAACAGAGAAAACTTGATCATGCAACAAAGGACAACACATCTTCTTTTATGACCAATTTAAATTAGAAAAATCCGCAACTAAAGAATATACACGTGAAATATTTTTATAAGTCAGAAAGGAAATTTTGAAAGTTGACTTGTCGTGTGCTATTAAAAATTTCACCAACGAAGATAGTGTGGATGTATACACTGTTAGGCATAAGGACAAGATATTGAATTCCATGGAGGATTTTAAGGTAATCATGAACATGAATGTTATATTTTTTAATCTATTAGTATTACGAAACATTACACCAACATTGGGAATCTAAATATATAAGTTTTTATGACATTAAACAGGTTACTATGAATCAAAATGACGAAAGGGATGGACTGTCCCTGCCTAAATTTTGGACGAATTGGGTACTTGTGCAGACACGTATTTTGTGTGTTAAAGTATCTAGGTGTTGAAACCATACCTATCCAATATGTTCTAAAATGATGGAGACAAGATGCACTTTATGAGAATTATGCAGTGATATAATCATCCACCATAAAATCGAAGGATGATCATGAAGATTTATTTTGTAAGGCAGTCATTATTGTGGAGAAGTGTGCTTCGAGGTTAAGGGGAGATGTCAATGAGATGAGGTTGTTTGTGGATTCCAGATGAACCAGCCGAAAACAACAAGGAAGTATTCAAGTCTTTTTTTAATGCAGATTCTTCCGACAAGGTGTCAGTTATTGCAACACTTGGTGCGCGGAATAATGGTTGTGGAACTAACAAATGAATGATTGGGCCTGGTGAAAAGGCGGTCAACAAAACAAAAAAAATTAAGGCATTGCAATATGTGCGATGAGTATGTGTATCATGATTCACGAAATTGTGGCTTGAACCCAAAAAAGATCAAGAAAGAGGAAGAGTTCTGAAAGAACAAACACGGAAGACCACCAAGTAAGAAAATATAGAATTGGATATTTTAATTTGCTGAAGCTTTGTATTAAATCTAATTTGGGGATTGAATGAGTGGAACATGTTCAAAGCAAACGTTTTAGTAAGAGTCATGTCTACTTTTAATATTGTATAAATGGGTGTGATATTTCCGAACGATTAGAATGCTAATTTGATGTATATTTGATGATTAACTGTAGATTATTCATATGGCAAAAAATATTGAAAGATCTCTATTAATTAGAATCTGGGAATCGTGTTGTTGAGTATATATATTGTTTGTACAATATTAATAAAGTTAAATAAGTTTGATACTCGATTATATAAATAATAGAATCGATAACGAATGATTGATGTATTGAAATAAGTCGTATTTTATATTTTGTATAGTACATTAAAAAAATGGGTTATCGGTATTGATCATAAGTGAATGCTTATGGTGTGATGAGCCACATTAACATATTAGCATCACTGCAATAAATTACCATTAAGTAAATTAAATTATCTAAGAACAAAATTAATATTATTCTCACACATACCGAACCAATAATACTATTGGGTTTTTCAAGTTGGCTATAATGGATTGTGGAGTGTTACAATTCACGCTATAATGTTTATATATTTTTATATTCAATATTTTAGTTTGTGTTTTTTAGATCATAGCTCCATGGGTGGAAAATTTTGGAATTTAGGCATTTAAATTTTTTATTATGAATTTTAAACACATTGGAGCGGGGGAAACTGTAACACCCAGTTATTTTCATAAAGCCGAAGAAAGAAGAATGAAGTGAAGAAAAAGGAAAAAAAGGAAATAAAGTTCAAGTGGAGGGACTAAAAGTGTAAAAAGGACAAAAAGTTAGAAAAATTGGTGAGTAAAAGGTGATGGCCGCCCATCACCTCCTACACACCCATTTCTTTTGGGTTTTTGAGAAAAAAGAAAGAGAGAAAGCAGAAAGTTTCGGTTCTTTGAAGAACAAGAAGGAAAAGTTCGAATTCAAGGTAAGAATCCATGGTTTTTGAGTGTTCTTAACTGGTTTTATCCTCGGGTGTGTGCTTATGTATGTTTTATGTGTTCGGGTATGTGTTTCAAGTGGGTTTCTAGGTGAGAACTTGTAGCAATCGGGTTTTGAAGGAAGTCTTACCCGAAGAGGCTTCTAAGCTAAGTTCTAGAACCCCCCCTCCTTTTCACTTGTTTTAAACTGCTTTGGGGCTGGAAATGCATGTATGAACATATTTATTAACTTGGGTTTTATACCCGTATGTGTGTATGCGTGTATCTTGTGGGTGGGGTTTGATTTTGGGTTATGTATATGTTTGATGATGTTATTGTTGTGTTTCTAAGGCTTAGTATGTATGATTTAAGCTAGAACATGATAAGTGATGTTTTGGGACTAATTTTCTATGTTTAGAAGGAATTAAGTTGCACATGCGCCTAAACAATGGCTCATGCGCCTAACTAAAAATAACTGCCTAAGTGTCCGCATGCGCCTAAAATCTCATGCGCCCAAATAGTACCCATGCGCCTAGAAATAGGTTGAAATAGAATAAGTGTTGCTCATGCGCCCCAATAGTGCTGATGCACCCGAAAGTTGCTCATGCGCCTAAGTGTTCCTTATGCGCCTGCATAGTGATCATGCGTCTGCATAGTGATCATGCGTCTGCATAGTGATCATGCGCCTGCATAGTACTCACGCGCCTAAAGACTTAGATTATTTTCTGACTTTTCGAGGAAAAAGTGAAATGTAGGCTTTGACATGGGAGGTTCTCTAGGGCTATGTAAGTTGAATTTTTGAAGTCATAGATGATGTATAAAAGATAGTATGACGTATGAGGTATGATTGATGCTTATGCATGATGGTATGTATGATGTATGTTATGTATGCATGATGGTGCCTTGTATGGTGATGTTAGATGTTCATGATGATGTTCCTTATTATGTATGATTATTATTTTCTCGTTGCTCTACGTTAAATGTTAATGAATGAAATGAAAAGTATTATGTAATGTAAAGTGGAAGATAATGAAAAGAGGAACGAAATGAAAGAATGCATTCATTAATGAACGAATGAAAGTAAGAAAGGCTTGCAAGCAAATGTATGGAGGTTCACACCCAATGAA
>BJCM01269682.1:0-24900 GCA_018326385.1 Flaveria bidentis
GAATTGATGGAGGACCAGTTGCTTTTAGAGGAGATGAAAGTGGTTACATTTCTGTAAGGGGCAAGGTCACAAATGGTAAGCTCAACATAGAAAAGGTAAACTTTGTTAAGGAGCTTGGATATAATCTTCTGAGTGTATCTCAATTTTGTGATCAGAGTCATAACATGCTCTTTACTGAGCATGAGTGCATTGTTCTTAAGCCTGGTGTGGTCATTCCTTATGAGCATATTCTGCTTAGAGCCCCTAGAAAAGGAAACATGTACAAGATGGATTTGCAAGAAACCTCTCCCTCTGGAGAAGTTTCATGCTTTCTGTCTAAAGCAAATAGTGATGAGTCTTTCCTATGGCATAAAAGAATGTGCCATGTAAACTTTAAGAACATGAATAAGTTAATTAAGCATGACTTGGTAACTGGAATGCCAAAGAAAGAGTTTACAAGTGATAATCACTGTGTTGCATGCCTGAAAGGGAAGCAACATAAGGTATCTCATAAGCCTAAGGAAAGGAACTCCATCACTACACCTCTACACTTGTTACATATGGATCTCTTTGGCCGCACCAGTGTAATGAGTTTAGGAAGGACCTTATACTATCTAGTGATCACAGATGACTTTACAAGATTCACTTGGGTTTTCTTCCTTAGAACTAAGGATGAGACGCCTGAGATTCTGAAGAATTTCATCCAAAAGAATGAGAATCAATCTGATCACATGGTCAAAACCATAAGATGTGATCAAGGAACTAAATTCAAGAACCAAATCCTTGAAACATTTTGTGATGAAAAAGGTATTACAAGACAATGCAGTGCTCCGAGGACTCCTCAACAAAATGGTGTTGCTGAGAGGAGAAACATGATATTGATTGAAGCTGCAAGAACCATGTTGTCTGACTCTAAGTTGCCCATCACCTTCTGTGTGCAGAACAAAGTTTTAGTAGTTAAGACTCATGGCAAGACTCCTTATGAACTTTGGCACAAGAGGAAACCTTTCATTGGTTTTCTCAGGTCATTTGGATGTCCTTGCACCATCTTGAATACCAAAGATCAAATTGCCAAATTTGCTGAGAAAGGAGATGATGGACACTTCATTAGATACTCTTCTCAAGCTAAGGCTTACAGAGTATACAATCTCAGAACTAGAATTGTTAAGGAATCAACACATGTGACTTTCAATGAACACACATCCTGTGTGACCGGTTCCGGTCCTGATTGGTTGTTTGATCTTGATTTAGTTTCCAACTGTTTTAACAAATCTTGTAAGAATGTTCAGGATCTACAGATATCTTACCCACAGGGGTTTCTGACCCAAGATTTGAGCATAGAAGACCTTCAATCCATACATCTTCAGCTCTAGTTTTAACTACTTCTCCAAATGAAGTCTCTGTTAGCACCACAATGACAAATTCAGCTGATACATCTATAATGCCTTCAAATTCCAGCTCAGAGGCTCTACAACCAGATAAAGCTACTTCAAATGTAGAAGATAACAATAGTGGCGGTGATAGTGATCAGGAATTTCTTGATGTTGATAACCACTCAATAGATGACAACATCAATGATGTCACACACTCATTGGATCAAGTCCCTCTTGATAAGTTTGCTCATATAGTGGGAGATACATCAATGCTAGATCTAAATTTCTCTAATTTAGATCTCTCTCAACAACTTGCTGTGATCCCTCAACTAATGATCCACAAGTCTCATCCCACTACAAACATCATCGGAGATTTTGACATAGGGGTAAGAACAAGAGGACAAACCCATGAAGCAAATGTTTGTCTTCACTCTTGTTTCTTATCTCAGATAGAGCCAAATAAAGTTGACGAGGCTCTAAAGGATGGAAGTTGGGTTGAAGCTATACAAGAGGAGCTACTTCTAATTCAAAAGACAGAAAGTTTGGAACCTTTGTCCTCTTTCTCATGGAAGACTACTATTGGAACCAAATGGGTGTTTACAAATAAGAAGGATGATAGAGGCATTGTTATCAAAAATAAATCTAGACTAGTTGTTCAAGGATACACAAAAAAAGAAGGTATTGACTATACTAATGTCTTTGCTCTTGTAGGAAGACTAGAAGCTGTTAGGATATTCTTGGCATTTGCTGCATCCAAGAACTTCAAGGTCTATCAACTTGATGTAAAGTTTGCTTTTCTTTATGGGGTGATTGATGAGGAGGTATATGTCAAACAACCACCTGGATTTGCATATCCTTATCATCCTGGTTATGTCTACAAGCTTGATAAGGCTCTTTATGGGCTGCATCAGGCACCCAGGAAATGGTATGAGACTCTGTCTCAATATAGCTGCAAGCATGGCTATGGAAGAGGTACTATAGATGGAACTCTCTTCATCAATGGATAGAGAAATGACATAATGCTAGTTCAAGTGTATGTGGATGACATCATCTTTGGAGCAACTAATCCAAAGCTCTGTAAAGACTTTGAGAAGCTGATGAAGGATAGATTTGAAATTAGTGTCATGGGGGAACTCAATTTCTTTATCGGAATTCAAGTGAAGCAAGTTAAAGATGGCATTTTCATTAGTCAGTCAAAGTATGTTCAAGATATACTTAAAAGGTTCAACATGACTGACTGTAAGAATACTAAGACACCCATAGCTAGAAACCACTCCCTTGGACCTGATCTTGAGAGGGAGTGTGTAGATGAACACTTATTCATGGCTATGATTGGGTCTCTTATGTATCTTACAACTAGCAGACCTAATATCATGTTTGCTACATGTATTTGTGCATGAGACCAGATCATGCATGAGACCAGATCAAATGCTTATGCGTGAGACCAGATCAAATAGGGCGGAATCCTATTTGATTGGCGATCCAATCAGGGAGAACATTAACCCGATAGATATAAGAATGAACTAAACTTTAAGAATGAGTAGGAATCGATCAAGAACGAAATTTGAAGTTGGATTGGCTTTCTTGGACATTCTGGACGGCTATGGTTCAGAAATTATGAACTATTCTTAAGTTTTATCGAATTGTTATGTTTTTCCTTGAATTAAGTGGTATTTATAGGTTTGTTGTTTTCATTCGTACGACTAAACCATTAGAAGGTGAAGGTTTAGTCGTGCGAATGAGTCAATCTTATGTCTCAATCATACGACTGATCCAGTCTCCTGGTTCAGTCGTGCGACTGATCCATAAGCATGATGTATTCATGCGTATGACCAATAAGTATCGTCCATTAGCTTGAATACTCATCCGACTAGATTGAACACATTTCTTAATCATTGTTGACTAAGAACTATGCACAACAACCTCAAACCTATATAATATGTTCATACACATGAATTATACTTACACCATAATAATATGAAATAAATAAACATGAATAAACATCAACCACATATTTATATTTCATTGAACCATTTCATTACATATGTGTAAGACATGAAAGACTTTTACATTTAAGCCCATAAACTAGGAACAACATGTATCTACAAACTCCCCCTTGGTCCTAGTTTAGTCTATTGTCTAACACTCTTCACATGTTCTTGGAATTTCTTGTACTTCTCCTCTTTTGTAACTCCTACATGTATTTCAAATGCAAAGCAGAGTCTTATCACATGTTGGAACTAGAGAGCTTGTACAATATCCTATGTGTCATAGAACATTGGCCACATGTATAATGTGTAGACATCTTCAGCAGACAAGTTTGTAAGCCACATTGGGTCGAATACCCGGATAGTATCAATCTTTCCTTCTCTGTTCAGAACTATGACCTCTTCGCCCGTTCGCCAATCGTAATACCACCATTTAAAGTGTGGGGGTGAAGTCCTGAGGCATTTCCCGTAAAGGAATCTTTGACATCATGCGCGGGGGACTCCACTTCAGCACCACGTTAGGTCTTCCAGATATAGGCTCCATTTCAAACTAATGGATAAACGTTTTAGGTTGTTGAGGTCTGAAGTTTACCCACCTGGTGTGGTATTCGTTCTGTTAGGACCGTGTACGTACAGATTACTAACAGATTCCGTGTTTATACCGAATCAAATAGTCCGGAATCCTATTTGATTGGCAATCCAATCAGTGAGAACAATTACCAGATTGATATAAAATTGAAACTAAATGTTATGAACGAGTAGAGATCGATCAAGAATGATCTATGAAGTTGGACAGGCTTCCTTGGACGTTCTAGACGGCTAGGGTTGGTAAGAGTATCAAGTGTTTCTCAAGTCTTCTTGTTTTTCCACGAATTAAGTGGTTTTTTAAAGGTTATGGGTTTCCTATCGTACGACTGAACCATTAGCATGGTTCAGTCATGTGATTGAATAATTCGATTTATCCATACGCATGACTTAAGGTTCAGTCATGCGACCGAGTCAATCTTATGTCTCAATTGTGTGACTAATCCAGTCTCCTGGTTCAGTCGTGTGACTTGTCCATAAGCATGATGTATTCATGCGTATGGTCCATTAGTATGGTTCATTCGTATGAAGACTCATACGACTACGTTTGAACACATTTCTCAATCATTATTGACTAAGAACCATGCACGACAACCTCAAACCTATATAGTAAGTTCATTATACTTTAACACACAATAATACTATGAAATATTAAACATTATAAATATCAACCACATTATATTTCATTTCAACCATTTATTACATATGTGTAAGACATGAAAGACATTTACATTAAGCTCATAAACTAAGGACATATGGATCAACAAACTCCCCCTTGGACCTAGTTTACTCTATTGTCTAACATCCTTCATATGGTCTTCAAACTTCTTGTACTTCTCTTCTCTTGTGACTCTTGCGTGTATTTCAAATGCAAAATAGAGCCATATCACATTTTGGAATTGGAGGGCTTGTACAATATCCTGTGTGTCATAGAACAGTGGCCACTTGTATGGAGTGTAGACATCTTCAACTGACAAGTTGGTAAGCCACATTGTGTCAAATACCCTGATAGTTTCCATTTTGCCCTCTCTGTTTAGAACTATGACCGCTTCACCTATCCTCCAATCATAATACCATCATTTGAAATGTGGAGTGAAATCCTGAGGCATTTCTCGTAAGGGAATCTTTGACATCGGATGTACCTCTTCGGTTGTAGAGGTCTGAAGTTTACCCATGTGGTGTGGTATTCTTTCTTCAACATATCTTCAAACCAACCTGACATCTTCCTTGGATTTGCATACATCAGAACTAATCATGCCAGTCGGTTGAACTCAAACCAGGAAGAGACTTCAGATCATGAGGATATCTAAAGTACTCGATCCGTTTCTCTCTTTTTACTTCATAAACATTCAAGTCCTCAAAATAGGCCCACTCAATGATTTTGCCCGACACCTTCTAATGTTTCTTGACTTTCTAGAGTTTGGTGTAGGCATTTTGCTTTGGAGTCGTGCGCTGGCCTCTTATTTCATCAAAACAAGCTGCCCATTCAGCCTTCTTGATATCAACATTTACATCCGAGGCTTGGGCTTGGTTTTCATCCTTTTCCTTTTCCTTCTCCATTTCATCTAGCTTCTCAAATGTAGCACTGCCGAAAGTATCACCCAAGTTGGGTATCACATTTCCCTCACGGTAAGTGTACTCTAGATAATGTTCTGCTATAACATCCTCAATCTCAATCTAATCAACATCCTGTAGCTCCTCATCACTTAAAACATCAAATTCTGGAGCATCTTTTACAATTTCGTCCGGATTGAGTAGTAACATCTCAGCTAACTACTCGTCGGTCAGATCATGTAAAATTTCTCCTTCTTCGGGAGTGTAGCTCACTTACCTTCTGATGATCCCTTGCAAATCAAGAATCATGGTGAATTGAGACTTGATTTGCTGAAGGGGAGCAACATCGTATTCATCCTGATGTGGAGTTTTATCTGCTTGATTTAACATTAAGCATATCACACAAAATTCATATGATAGAACATTTAAAGCATAAATAAACATAATTGAACATTAATTACATTTGCGTAACATATAATTCAATTACAAAAGTTTGTAAATACATAAACATCTAATAATTACTTTTGTTTTGCTCCCTTGATTCTTCTACTGGAGGATTTGAAGAAGAGACTCCTTGATCTTGGCTATGTTTGGTACACCTCTCTTGAGCTTGAGTAGAGGCTGATGTAGCAACATCGCCTTCCTGATCATCATCATCTTCTTAATCTTTTCCACTCGGCCCTCCCTCCTCAAGATTTTCTTCATAATCATATTCATTCACATCATCATCATCATCATCACCATCACCATCACCATCCTTGAACTTTAGAGGCTCACTTTTGGACCCTTTCACCTTTAGCATAATCTTCTTAATTTTCTTTTCTAGCTCCTCAATCCTTTTCACCAAAGCCAACACCAGCTCATTTTGACTAGTAAGTCCACGAAGGGCTGGGCTTAGAGCTCTCTCATACAGGTCACTCTTCTCACTGAGCTCCTTAATCTTCCGAGCTTAAGCTGCATTCACCTCCATCAGCTGGTTAAGTTGCCCACCTCTTTGCTCATCTGTGGAAAGCAGCCTTAGCATAATTCGATTGAGGTTGGCCAACTATTCCTCTAACCCGATATGGGGTAGAGTGGGTCCAGCCGTGAATGGAGAATGCATGGATGGACTTGCTTGATGAGAGGTGGTGGTAGTAGTGGATGTAGTGAATATGGGAGGTAGAATGTGTGTGGGCTGTGGTGGGGTGGTTGTGGTAGTGGTGGTGGTGGTGGGATGAGATATAGTAGTAGTGGGTGGAGTGGTGGTCGTAGTAGTAGCTATGGGGGTGGAGATAGGAGGTGTGATTGTGGTGGTAGCTGTTGTAGTGGTGGTGGGAGTAGTGATTAGGGTGATCCTCTGCCTCTTGCTCTCCTTCTCGTAGGGTTGGGCCATCCTTTTCTTTCTTGAGCCCTTGGAGATAGAGGCTCCCCCTGAGCTGAGTGGCTGGTCCGGGGTGTAAGTAGGATCAGTATAATCTGTAACACCACCCTTTGACCAGCCTTGCGTCCACCAACTGCCTCTTTACCTCTCTTGGTGGCCACAACCCTGCTACTTACTATCCTCACGAGAGGATCCTCATCTGACTCATCATCTTCATCTATCCAAAAATCAGGGTGGATTGGAGCCTGCTCGATCCACCAGGAGCTTCACCGCCTTGACCATCACCATGGTTATCGTCATCGTCGTTTATGTAATCAGTGGGTAGCTAAATCGGCTTGACATCTGAGTCACTCTCATCGTAACGCTCCTTCTTGTGAGAAGGCGCCACAAAATCAGCACTTGCCAAGTGCCCGAACAGTCTCCTGACAGGGGGCTTCACCTTCCCCCTATATACTTTCATCCTACCCAAGGTGGTATCATCCATCACCTCGAGTACCACTGCATCTTCTTTCTCTTTTGGTAGAGACGGAAGCTTCTCATCAATAATAAGCTATAAGAATCGAGGGTGCATGCTAAACCCTTAATGCTATGCACCAATGCAACGTATGCATTCTGGATTTGGTCAGATAAATCATCAAATCCTCCCTTTCTTGATGCTATGCAATTCAGAATGACATGGGCCAGGTACTTAATCTGGGGACACAAGTTGCTTTAGTTGAGCACACTCGCGTTGTCCCTAGTGTACTTCATCCGTAGAAAACAGCCCCTTACCGTCAGAGGATGTAACTTGGTCTGGTGGGTATCATCATCACCTAGATCCAATACCCATCTTAATCTACTGCAGTAACTTCAATCTCTTGACCAAAAATGGAGCTCCGTATACGGTATGGCTCAATGGACTGGTCAACCCTGACACTTTCCCAAAATGCCTGTTGGATGGATCTGTAAGGAGTGCATGGTGTCGAAATAGCTTTGAACATCCTCGAACTCCTAAGAAAAGCAATAATCCTAGCCAACTCGGTAGCATTCCGAGTGATCGCATCCAAGTGAGCACATATGTTGTTTTTGGTGTTGGTACTCACCTATGAGCTATGTTGCTATAACACAAGACACATAAACATTAGATTTGTGCATAAGAGATAACTGTTAGAAATTTAACTATTTTGAGATTAGTCTGGTTCAATCGTGCAATTGAACCATACGACTGAGTTCAGTCGTGCGATTGAGCTTGCGACTGAACTGAGTTGAATGTTAAGCCAAGCGGTTGAGTCAGTCGTGCAACTGAGTTACCAGATGATTCATTCGTGTGATTGAATCGCACGTCTAGCTCAATCGTGCGACCGAAGTTCATTCGGAGTGTTTATTCGCATACGACTTTGTTCGGCACTCCGACTACAAATCTTGGTCAAAACTAGATATTCGACGTTGTGATTAGACTCATCAGACTCGCAGAAACTCAAAATAACACTTAATGTTCTTTAAATCAACGATTATGTCCATTTAAGTTGTTTATTTTGAGAAGTTTTTTCAACGTTCTTGTTTTGAATGATTTCGGGCCTTAGGATTTGATTTCACTGAGCAGTTTGTTCGATTTTTGTCACTAAGTACCTGTAGATGAACAATGGAACAGTTAGTAACACAATCAATCGGTAAACACAATCAAATGAAATTTGGGTAGAGTATCGGTAAGTTCGTTTGACTATGGTGAGCGATTGAAGGGTGTTGCAAATGCGACTGACTCCCCTCTATTTATACTGAGTAAACATTCAGTCGTGCGACTGGGCCCATTCGCATGCTTCATTCATGTGAATGGGGTTCAGTCGTGCGATTGGCTCATACGGCCTCATCCATTTATGCGATTGGTTCAGTCTTGTAGTCCAATTGCATGGTTGTTCCATAGTCATGGTCCAATCATGGACTGGCTCATACTCATGGTTCAATCATGTGATTGGCCCATACTTATGAGTTTAACCTTACACACATTCAAACCCTTGAAAATGTTAACATTAAATAAACATTATGACCTTCTAACACCATTTGGTCACCTCAGATGTGATCCTTTTAATTTTAAAAACGGATTGGTCACCACAGACGTGACTCATTTTCATTTTGAACATTTTGGTCACCTCAGATGTGACCATTTTTAAGTGAGTGATTTATAGATTATGACTAGTTGTAGAGTCCGAAATCTATGTAAAAAATTACTATAAAACAAAAATTGAAAACACTTTGAAATTTAAAACAAAACAAGACATATATTTGTATTTTTTATTCGAGATGGAATTAAACCTATTAGAGTGCATCTAACCTATTTTACTTTGTGGACAACACAACTTCAAGGTCTTTTTTATCATTTCTACTACGATTCATTATGGAATCATACAGGTATATCAGAATCATTTGTGACATTTTAATAAACCATTTTGATGCTATATTCTTGTTTTGACAGAGAGTCAATAGCAGTTTTAGGAAATCATACCAGAGCTATAAGATGCACACAATGATTTTGACTTTCAAGCGCTATAGCTCACGATGATTGTCAGTATACTTGTCCTCTTAAATCCATACATAGTTTTTGACACACATTGGTGATGAGTTACGGTTTAATTATTTCAATGAGCATTTATGGATCCCACACTTATATGATAATCAATATTCTTCAGGAGATTTTTGAGAAGTCTACGGGTATATTTCAAGAAGAAACTATTCTAAGAGCTTTCAAGGAGATGCTAAGCCTCAGGTCTGTGCCATCACACAACAGAGAGGCACAACCACAATGAATTCTAAAATATTTAGGTTATGCTTATCCTCAGGTCAGTGCCACCGCACAGCAGAGAGGCACACAACCTATCTTCTTGTTAAAGCATTTACTTTTCTTTTGCACATAACACACCAACAACATAAGTTATTAGCTTGATTGCATTTAGCATTATCCATGTGCTTTGCTCATTTTATTGGTCGTCCGCACATATTTGTGGCGTTTATTTTGCTCTTCACCCCTTATTGGAACCGTGTTGATTGTGTTAACCAAGGATATGATAGGAACCCACAACAAGTTGAACAACATAGTTTGAAATTTTAAACCACCAATGAGGTCTACTAATCTATTTTGTTCAATCTACCGACACATCATATAATGAACTAGCAACCTCTAGGTCTACTTTCTCTATGTTACCTAAGTAGTATAATAGTTTTACTATCATTTTTCCTTTTATTTTGCTTAGACTTCTCAGACTTATATTTTGAATTTTGCATCTTTATCATTTAAAATCTTTTAAAGTCCCAAGCAATTTGTTCCATGTGTACTATCATTTTCCATAAACGTTGAATCAGAATCACAGATTTGATTTCATTTCTTTTAGGTAAGTTGTCCTCTTCCCTTATTTTTTTAATTTAATTAATTAAATATTGCACAGAATGAATACTAAATTAACCTATTCTCCCCCTAAAATTCTAAAACCGAAAATATTTTTGGGTTTTTGGATTTTTAACAGACAAAAAACAAATAAAATAAAACAAAATAAAAGAAAACTAACTATACTAGTCGGACTACGAACTTTTGTCTTCTGGAATCACTTCACATTTCTTTTTCATGCCATTGACCTCTAACAGATATAAAAACCTTGGTTTATTAAATGTTTGTGTGTAGAGGTGGCGCGTTGAAAATCCGTATTTATTTTAACAACATCAATTAAGTGCTTTTTAAAACAGTCACATATGATGTGATATTTAATACCAATGTGTTTAGGTTTAGGATGTTGGACCGAATTTTTTGTTACGGCTATAGTAGCAGAATTATCAACAAAAATAGGAGTGTTATAAAATTGCAAACCGTAGTCTCGCATTTGCTATTTAATCTAGATGATTTGTGAACAACGACTAGCGACGTATTCAACTTCACAAGTTGATAGAGCAACAGAGGTCTGCTTCTTACACTGCCAGGTGACTAACCGTCTACCAAAGAACTGACATCTCGCTGATGTTGACTTGTAATTCATTTTGCAACCGCCATAATCCGAGTCACTATACGCTGTAAGCTCAAAATCATCGTCATGAGGATACCACAACCCGAGTGTTGGAGTACCCTTCACATAACGAAAAATTCTTTTGACCCCTTTAAGATGGTTGACTTTTGGTTTCACCTGATATCTAGAACAATGACACGTCACATACATGATATCAGGCCGTGAGGCTGTGAGGTACATGAGAGATACGATCATTCCTCTGTACATGGTGGCATCAACCAGATCCCCATTTTCGTCGGGTGCCACGTCATGGTTTGTGGCAAGTGGAGTTCCAGCTGCAGAACATTCTCCATATCGAACGGACTGAGGATATCGCCTACCTACTTGGTCTAATGTAGGAATATTCCCTTTAGTATCTAATCCACCTGTAACCCGAGAAAGAACTTCATCTCCCCCATGGCACTCATCTCAAATTCTGCTTTAATTACAGATTCAAATTCTTTACATAGGTCTTCGTTTTTGGAACCAAAGATTATGTCATCAACATAAATCTATACCAGTAGTAAGTCGCCATCTTTTTCTTTGATGAACAGTGTACAGTCCATAACTCCCCTGCGAAAATCGTGTTTCACCAGAAGAGTTGAGAGTTTCTCATACCATGCTCTAGGGGCTTGATGGAGCCCATAGAGAGCCTTATCCAGCTTCTAAACTCTGTCCTGATGATAAGGATCCTCATATCCTTCGGGTTGACTGACATAGACTGTCTCACGGATTTCACCATAAAGGAACGCACTCTTGACATCTAGTTGATAGACTTTGATTTTCATGTAGGATGCATAAGCTAGAAGTATACGTCTTGCTTCCATCCTCGCCACTCGTGCAAACACTTCAATGTAATCTACGCCTTCGACTTGTCGAAATCCTTGAACTACAAGTCTGGCCTTATTCCTGATTATTACCCCTTCCCATTTAGTGCCAATCACCTTAGCGCCTTTTGGTTTGTCCACAAGGGTCCACACTCCTTACTTCTGGAACTGTAGGAGTTCTTCTTGCATCGCACTGACCCATGCCTCATTGTTTAATGCTTCACTAACGTATTTTGGCTCATATTGAGAAACAAAACATCGATATGCTCCATCGTGAAGGTATCCCTTTTCCATTACCGAGGCATAATCAGTTGTGTATAGTTGATTTCTGGTCTGTACTCCCGAACTAACATCCCCAATGACATTGTCCAAGGGATGATAAACATTTATTCTTGATCCTAGAGTTGTTGGAACAACCACCTCATGATCCAGATTGTGAAACTCTGATGTTTGTGTACTCTCAGTAGTAGGAACCTGTCCCCCTCGACCACCTATCCAGTCTCCATTTCTTCATCATCAGAGGAGGAATTGATTACATCAAGTGCTTCCCCTAAAGGATTAGAAGATTCACCTTGTGGAGTTGATGTTGTCAACTCTAGCGGTTATGTGTCTAGGACATCATACATCATTATGGTTGTTAACTCATCATCCGGAAGGGAGGGAGGTATGTTGAAGGACTTAAAGAATCCATCACTGTCGAAGAAGAACGAAGATCACTTTCCAGTAGGGGGGTGGTGTATCTCGAACCATTTAGCCCGTTGAGTTGTTATAAACTCTCTTGTCTGGTATATTGTATCCGAGAAAGACCCCTTCTTCAGCCTTCTCACTGAACTTCCCAGACTAAGTTTTCTTCAGTAGCGTACATGGTGCACCAAATGGTTCGAGATACTCCAGGTTAGGTTTACGTCGCTAGAGCAACTGTTAACATGTTTTACCATGATGTTTTACCACCATGACCCGATTAAGGGTGTAGCATGCATTGGCCACTACCTTGTTCCAAAATTGGATAGGTAGTTTCGAGTCGGCTAGCATCATTCTTGCTGTCTGTATCAAGCTCCGATTCTTTCTCTCAACAACTCCATTCATCTGTGGTGTGTAGGCAGACGTAAATTGATGTACAGTCCCTTTTTCTTTATACAACGCCTCCAACCACTAGTTCTTGAACTCTGTGCTGTTGTCTGAATGAATTTGTCTAACTTTTAGCTTGTAGATTGATTCCAATGTAGGTACCAGATGTTTGAATGATTCAAAAGTTTTTGATTTGGCTTCAGAAACATCACACAAGAGAATCTTGAGTAATTATCTGTTATTTCATAGCAGTACAAATCACCAGCAATACTTTTAGTGCTAACGGGAACAAACAAATCCATGTGTAGAAGCTCAAGAGGCATATCTATAGAGTTAACTTTCTTTGCCTTATGAGCCTTCTTGGTCTGTTTCCTTTTCTTGCAAGCTATGCACAAATCTGGAAGCTGGAAATTTGTAACATTTACAACATTCACTAGGTCATTCTGAATCAAGTGATTCATCTTTCAATGATTGATGTGTCCCATTCTCATATGCCAGGAGATTGAGTCCCTCTCTATTGCCTTTGACAAGAAGCATTGAATATTATGATTAGTTTTGGAGACCTTTGATAGATCCACGACATATAAATCGTTATATCTTGAAGCTGACATTAAGACTTTGTCCTCCGGGATAATGTATTTCTTTTTCAGAACATAGCACTTCTTATTGTCAAACACAACTTTGAAGCCTTCGTCACAGATCTGGGAAACTAAAAGCAAGTTGTTTTGTAGTTGTTGAACGTAGTTGACCTTATCAAACTTGACTTTCTGGTTTCCCACTTCGCCTTGAGCTGTGATATATCCTCCTTTATTCCCAGCAAATGATACATGTCCTCCTTTAATTTGTTTGACGTTGAAGAGGAGAGACAAGTTCCCGGTCATGTGCCTAGACGCCCCACTATCAACAATCCAGGTATGATAGCACTGTAGCGGACACCCTGCACATTCAATGGAAATGATTAGTTTAGGTTTGGGACCCAAGACTTAACTAGCTTGGGTGACCCAGAGGAATCACACATCATAAATTCAACCAACTGTCAAGTTGAAGATAAGGGCATATGGTTCTTCTTATTATTCTCATTATCAGACAACTTATTTGACTTTTCTTTCCATAAGCCAGTTTTGTGTAAGGCCTGTTCGTGATAAACAGATGAGTGGCTTAGAGTTTGAACTTTAGGTTCATTAGTTCTCTTAGGAGGAATAATAGAACTCCTTTTAGAAGAACTTTGTTTTATATCATAAAATTCAATTTTCTTTCTGGGAGTATGATAATAAAGACAATTAGAAGAAATATGTCCTCTTTTTCCATAACTATAGCATCATCGTCCTTTCACATGTTGAGGAAAATGTTTATGTGGGGTTGAGTGTGATACAGGTGCGCCATGAGTCTGGTTAGGTTTAGTCACTTCTCGTTTAGATGTTTTTACTTTTTTAACAAAATTAATTGCTTGAACATTTTTAACATCTTTAGCCTTTATTTTATTTGGACTTTTACGTGTAACACGGGTTTGGTTAACTGGTTTAGTCAGTTTGGATTTAGAAGAAGACACGTGTGAACCTGAATTTACCATAACCTTTTCAAATTTATCATCCAAATTAATAGTAGCCATCTTTCCTTTTGATTCCACAATAGACTCCTTCTATTTAGTGATAGAGTTCACCAGTTTACCCGTGGAATCAGGATCACTAACCAAGGAAGTGGACACCACAAGATCCTTTACTGGGTTGTTATTTACAGGTCTACATTTTGTATTTAAAAGGATCTCATGTGATGGTGGAACTACTTTGTAACCCTTCCCCAATATTTTGTTCTTTCACTAAGTGTTGAACTATGTGAGAAGAAACGGTCCAACTATGCAGTTTTTGTTTTAAAGAATTAACTTCGACTTCTAAAACTGCTTTTTCTTTCTTTGTTTCTTCCAAAGAATTTAAATAAAACTTTATATCATATGCTTGATTGAAAGCAACAACCTCGGTTTCCCTTAGTTGTTTACCCAAAAGTTCTAATTTTTCTTTGTAACTGCACTCATTTTGTTTTAAAATACGGTTAGCTTCAGTGTACAGTTGTAAATCATTTACTAAGTTATCATTGTGGTCTAATAACCTAGCAAATTTCAAATCAATGGTTTCTCTAAATTTGTCACTCATCACAAGCATGTTTTTCAAACAATTCGTCTTTAGTACTTACCTGTGAGGAATCGGCTGAAACATCCATCAATGTTGTGTTACACTCTTCGGATGCTAGAGATTCTGAATTTGCTGCTCTGAGCTCTTCCTCAACTAAGTGTTGCATCATATTCACAGCTTCTTCAGTATCTGACATTACTTGCTCAACTGTGATCTCACCTTCACTCCCAGAACCATCATCCAGTCCCTCAACACATGCAATGTTTGATTCACCTGGAGACATAAAGCGGAAAGACCAGTCCTACCATTCATCACCTAAAGCTGTCAATGCTTTTGTCTCTTTGCTTGAAGATACAGTTCCAATTTTGTCCTTGTCTTGACGGTTGAAGGTAGGAAATGGATTTCCATTACCTGTTTTCTTGGGCTTTAGAAATTCACGTTTAAAATGCCCCTTTTCACCACAGTTGAAGCATGTGACATTGGTTTTGTCAAAACCAAAACTCGTATCTTTCGTGGCTACTAGATTCTGCCCCGTCTTCTTCACAAACTTCTTTGCCCTTCTGACAACACTCGCCATGGAACACATGATGTCCATCCTCTCTAGCTCATGTTCGTCAACTTGCTCATAATCCTCATCCGCAAGATGACCATTTCCAATCATCCTCGCAACTAAACCATCATAGGATTGGATAACAATAGCTAGAAGATCCATATGCTCCTTACCTACTTCCACTATGATATTATCGAGATTTTCAGTCTTCAACTTTGTAGTATGGGCTTCACGCATTATGTATTGGGTTCCAGATGACCTTGATATTTCTAGTCCTGAAGAAGTGGTTCGGGAAGGAGCCACGGAACTAGACACGAATGTTGTTTGTAATGGTGCTCCTGAACCAGTTGGAGTGGAAACAAAGATGTAAAGTGAAGGATTTTGAACATAAAATCCTTTCTTCGACTTGTACTTCATTCTCAGTTCTTCCTCTCTTAACTTCAAGATGAAGTAATTTATGTCTAACGTTGCATGAATGTCGTTCTGTCTCAGATTAGACACAAATGATTCCCATTTCTCAGGAAAATCGTTAGCAAAGATTGATACTTTATCTTCCATTAATGTTGTTACACCATGAGTGTGCAGCTCATTCATCAGATGATAGAATCTATCAATAATATCATCTTAGCTCTTATTTCCTATCAAAGGGAAATTATCAAACTCCTTCTTGAGAGCCTTAGCCTTCATAGCCTTCAACATCGCATTTCCATTATATCTTGTCTCGAGAGCCTCCCATAGCGTTTTGGCCTGCTTGTTGTCCGAAAACTGATGAAAGATGTCTTTCGGTATTGACTGAGTCAACAGGGCATAAATTTTCTTCTCATCATTGAAGAGTATCTTTTGAGCTTCACTCAATCATCCTAATGTTAACTTCACTCCATTTGCACTGACTAGTACTGTTTAACCAGTCTCAATAGATTTCGAACCGCTATTTCCACTGTGGATAGTCATGTAACGTTATCATCTTCAGCGGTCTATTATGATTACCAATCTCATTCTCCAGAAGCAGAAGGTTCTGGATGCGAGAGTCCTTTCCGGCACTAAAGGCAGCAAATTGATATTCCATTGCTATAAACTTTGAACTTTTAGAACAGAACTTTTTCACTCGTGCGAGTGGACTATGAGTATGGATCACTCATGCGAATGAAGGGTGAGAATGAATTCAATAACTTAACAACATAATAATATGAAATAAATAAACATGAATAAACATCAACCACATATTTATATTTCATTGAACCATTTTATTACATATGTGTAAGACATTAAATACTTTTACATTTAAACTCATAAACTAGGAACAACATGTATCTACAAGGTTTTTCTTAAACCTAATTCTTATTATTTCTTAAACCTTAATAAGCTCTTTTTTTCTTTGCATGAAAACTTTTTGAAGAGTTTCCTTAGAATTCTGAAATTTTTGATCCTTTGGAAGATGTGTTTTTACCTTCGGAAGAAGCTTATGCCTTTAAAATAGATAACTGTCCAAGTAATTTTACCTTCGAAAGAAATTTCTGAAATATCTTCCGAAGCTTAGGCACTTATATGTTTTCAAGAACAACTTTCTTCCGCAACAAATTAATTCTCGGAAACTTTGTTCCGTTGAACAAACTTTCAAGTCTTAATTTTCTTTCGAAGGCAAAATTCTCAAAATCTTTAGGAAATTCTTCTAAAGTCATTTTAGCTTCGGAAACTTTTTCAATAAAACTTCCAAAGATAATTTACCTTAGGAAGCTTTTTGACTTCCAAGAAAACTACTTTTTGAGCAAAAGCAAACTACTTTTTTCAGAGGTGTGACCGACTTACGGATTTTCAAAGTTTATCCTCTTTCAATAACTTTATCCTATAAACCCAACGGTTTCCCCCTCTTTCTATCATCTCCTTCTTTCCTCCAGACCTAAAACCCAAAATTTTTCTTTGAAATTAATGTCTTTCATCTTTCTTCATCCTTATGCTCTCTCAAAATGGCCAACCTTCATCACAAAAATGACCCGAACTTTTCCATGCAGTTACACAGGAAACACAACTAAGTTGCTCCGTTACACTTTAAGAAAGATACACATTTCTCAGAGGTTTGTCATTTCTTAGCTCTGTCAAACTACTTCACCTCCCTAACCATTGATCTTACTCTTTATAAGGATCAACTGCTAGAATTCTGGAAGACCTTCCAAGAAGTCTTCATGGATGGGGAGAAGGCATTGTCTGCCATAGTGCAGGGAGAACAATCTTCATCACTCCAGCCATTATCAATATGCATCTTCAGCTGGATGATGTAGAAGGTGAGGTGTTCTTACATAAGGAAGCTGTTAACCAGTCTTCACGAAGATGAGATGTGAGGGAGAATTCTCTGTCAAGACCTTTAGGAACGAGAAGGTCTTATCCAAATGGAAATTCCTACTCCATGTGGTTATCCACAGCTTATCAAACAAGCATGGTGGGTGGGACCAGATTCCTAAAAATCTCTCCTTCATTATTCATGGGATGGTTCGGGGAGTCAAGTTCGGGCACTCTCAGTTTTTTTACTCATATCTGCTTGCAAACATGGACACCTTAGAGTACTACATGTTCCTTAGATATGTTCAATACGTTCTTAACTGTGAACTGGGCTCACAGTTAAGGGGAATAGGTAATACTCTTAAATTGGGACAGATGAAGCCCGACATCTTTAAAATAATGAGAAAGCCCATTGTTGGCTACTTTGGGGTAGAAACAGCCCTTGTCCTAAAAATGTTAGAGCTCATTGCTCAAGGTGACAATCTAGCAGCACCAACAAGTGTTGAACCCACACCTTTTACATCCCAACCACCTCAATAGCCATAAATCACCCTTACCTACCAAAAGAAAACACAAACAAACCCCTACTCAGACTACTCATCTATGGAGGCCCCTATATACTCACCCATACAGGCATAAGTGGACACTGAAGCTCCCACTTCTCCTGAGGAGCAGACCACTCCCATTCCTTTAATGATTAGTGCTGATGATCCTTATGCTCAGCTTGATGAGCTTATAAGCCCGAATTCCTTAAGCCATCACTTTGAGTCTCAACACTCAAGTGATCAACCTTGAGGGGATAGTTACCATCCCCAGCCTTTGGACTTAAACCAACCAATTCCCAACCTTGACTTTTATACTGATAAAGACTTAGGTTTTAGTGAGTACCATGATTCTCTCTTCTTTTCCCCTACTCAAAGAGAGATGATTGCTCCTGAGTCTCCTATATCTAGCCCACATCAGTCACCCATTACTGAGGTGGACACATCTAAACATGTTCAGGATGTCCATATGGAAAAGGCTCTCACTTTTTCAAGTGATTCCATTATTAAGACCTCAACCATGGCAACTCTGCCCATTGATACCTCAACTGAGGCTACCAGTGAACAAAGGAAATATAACAACTAAGAACCTGAAGCTAGTGGTGAGAGTGAGGACTTTGGTCCAATTCTATTATCCCCCAATGATTCTTCTCATGAAGATGAGGGGAATTTGAGACTAAAGATGCAAAAACTGTCACAAACATGCACCAATTTAGTCTCCAAAGTTAATCATCTTGAATCTCAAGTGACTACCTTTCAAAACAGGGTCAATAATCATCAACTTAAGATTTCTTATCTCAAGGACAAACTAGCTAGAGACTTTTAAGAGGAGCTCAACCAGGAACACAAGAACCTGTGAGTGTGATTGACCTAACTTCTAGCTCACCTATGCAAGTGGTTGGGTAGAAAGTCATTACAATCTCAGAACCTGGGAGTTCTTCAGAGAGTGTGGAAGTTGAGGACTCACCATCCTCACTTGAAATTGTGCACACTCAACAACTTCCTCAAGTTCACATAGATATTGACTCTATAGACTCCTACATTCAAAGTCTGTTTGAGGAAGGAATACGAAGGACTATGTCATCTCCACCACAAATTTAGAGAGGTGGCATGTCATTAGAAATCACGGCATCGAGGATGTATACAAATTGCTAGACATGTTCAATCTGCCTTTGCATGATCTCTTTGACATCAGAAGACACTTTGACAGTCTGAGGGATCCTGGTTATCTCATGAAGAAAGGGATGCTAATTATTCTGATGAGGACTGTCAATATCTGAAGTCTTCAAGTGTTTTGATAGCATCAACCTAGGGGGAGTTTGTAGAGATTATATGAAGAGCCTGATGCAACCCAAACACCAAAAGTCTCTCCTTCATGCATGCACATGGGTACTGAAGAAGATTGCTTTGGAAGTTTCACACCAGAAACAAAAATATTATAATTTTGAAATCTTCCGAAGCCAAGACCAATATCTTCCGAAGCCAAAGATGAAGTCTTCCGAAGCTTCAGAGACAAAGTCTTCCAAAGCCAACACTTGAAGATAGATTTCTTTCGAAGACTTTTAGCACACATGCTTTATCTAATGTACTTTACATAAAGTTGGATACCTTTCCACTACAACACTGTAAAGTCACCAACTTTCACAAGTTGGTGAAAAGGTCCATACTTTTAGTAACTTTACACTGTGGTTTTGTATGTGGAAACTTTTTACTTCATGTACTTTATCCTTTTTGTACTAGATTAGGATGTGAACTATGGCATGTCATAGTCACTAGTCAAAAGGCAATCTACCTTTCGACTCTACAATTGATTTTGTTTTATGTTTAGTCAATTGTATCAAGCTGGACTACAAAGTATGGCCGGTTGTTGGATGTAGTATATGTATCTCAAATACTTGTAATTTTTGTTTATGCTTTGTAACACTTGTAATAGAACTTGAGAAAACAATATACTGCAATCTTGAAAACCATCTACTTGTGTATCTTGTTACCTTGTTCTGTCTCATACTTACTTGTGTTCTTAGTGTCATTACTTGAGGATAACCAGTTTCACTATCTGATTAAGTTTAGTGTTCATAACCAACTCTACTCTTTGTGTTGTTGTGTTGTATTTGCATACCCTTCACCGGTCCTGCCTTTTGTATCAGAGCCCTCATTGAGGACATCTCAGAACCTAGGAGTTCTTAGAGAGTGCGGACATTGAGGACTCACCATCCTCACTTGCAACTTTGCATACTCAATAACTTCCTCAAGTTCACATTGATGTGTACTCTATAGACTCCTACATACAAAGTCTGTTTGAGGAAGGAATATCAAGGGCTATGTCATCTCCTCCAACTTCAAATCACATCTGCAGGACCGGTGAAGGGGGTCAATTACAACACAACAACACAAAGAGGAGATTAACTAAAACTTAATCAAACAGTGAACTAGATTAACCATAATAAGACACTAAGACCAGAAGTAATGAAAAGGACAGAACATAAGAGCACAAGTATATGGTTTTCAAGAATGCAGTATATTGCTTTCTCTATGTTCTATTACAAGTGTTACAAAGCATAAAAGAATGATACAAGAACATGAGATACTTATACTACATCCTACAACTGGCTATACTTTGAAAGCTAGTTGGATACAATTGACTAGACACAAACAAAATCAATTGTAGAGTCAAAAGGCAGATTGCCTTTTGACAAGTGACTATGACATGCCATAGTTCACATTCTTATCTATTACAAAAAGGATGAAGTACATGAAGTAGAAAGTTACAGACTCAAGACCTCAATATACACTTACCAAAAGCATGGACCTTTTCACCAACTCATTTATGTTGGTGACCTTACAGAGATGCAGCGGAAAGGTGTCCAGCTTTATCGAAAAGTACTTCAGATAAAGCATGTGTCAAAAGTCTTCGGAAGAAATCTGTCTTCATGAGTTGATGCTTCGGAAGACTTTGTATCTGAGGCTTCGGAAGACTTCATATTTGACTTTAGAAGATATTGGTCTTGGCTTCGGAAGATTTCACACTTAGAATATTTATGTTGCATGTGTGAAACTTCCTAAGAATTCTTCTTCGTACTTGTGCAACATGCAGGATAGAGTTTGGATGTTTTGGTTGCATCAGCCTCTTCATTAATCTCTACAAACTCCCACTAGGCTCATGCTACCAAAACACTTAGTAGACTTCAAATATCAACAGTCCTCATTAGAATGATCCCCATTCCTTTCTTCATAAGGTGATCAGGATCCTTCAGACTATCAAAATGTCTTCTCATATCAAAGAGGTCATGTAGAGGCAACTGAAATATATATTGCCATGTGTAAATGTCTTTAGTGCCTTGGTCTCTAATTACATGCCATCTTTCTGGATTTGTGGTGTATGTCCAAGACAAGATGGGTCTTCCTAATGCTAGAGGAGCTGTTTGAATTGGAGTTGATGTAGCATCCTCTGGCTGCACATCCTCAGGATGTTCTGACTCATCATGGGGTTTAGAAGAGGGGGCAGTCTTCTTCTTCTTTGGTTTTGGTTTAGAAGCCATCCTCTTCTTTCTCATTGTAGGTTTTAACTGAGAAGACTGGCCAGCAGTACCAGATTGATCTTTATTGGCTTTCTCATTTGGGACATCCTCTCTCTCAGGCTCAGAAGGAGAGGGAGGTTGACCCTGCTGTGGATTAGAAGATGAAGCTTGCTGAGTTTCATTAGGAGGTCCAGGTTGTGTTGTCTCTGGTTGTTCAACCTTAACCTCCACTTCAGGTGGAGCTTGACTTGGAGTGGAGTGTAAGTCAATGAGCACTCCACTTTTGATCTTCTGCTTGATCACCCTAATATGCCCATCCATAGTGGATCGAGACATGGGGCCAAGTCTCCTTTCGGAGAATCCATATAGCTTCAAGAAGCTCATCATCCTCTGCCTGTCAGCAAACTTCTTCATGCTCTTTTGGATGATCGATCTTGATTTTACAACTTCTCCCTTTAGCTTTTTCTTAGTTGTTTTTCTATCCTTGACTACTTCAAGATCAAGTTGTTTTAAGTACTCAAACTCAACATAGTCATAGGATAAGGGAAGAAGTGCATCTGCCTGATAGAAGCTTGTGGCACTCAGGTAGTTGATCAGCTTGATCCTATCTTCTTCTTTGTCTACCTGAGGTTCTTGTTGAACCACATCCTTTTGAGCATGACTTTCTTGAACTGGGGAGAGGGTAGGCATGTCCTTATACAGTCTTTTCCTTCATCTCTCTTCTTTGACTTGTACTAAAAGCTCTGCATCTTCTGCCTCCTTATTCTCCCTTGACCTTTCCAGGTCAACCAGTTCATTAAACTCATCTAAGGGGAGAGAAATGATATTGTCTATGCCATAGTTTCTTGTCTGTAGATAATTTATCCTGACTGCCCTTAACTCATCATTCTAAGTATCTGGTCTGGGGGCAGCCCTGATAGCAGACTCCATGAGTCTTGAAGACTCAGTAGAGGAACTTTCTCCCCACAGCCTCCTTTTCCTCTCTCTCCTCCTCCTCAATCTCCTCAGATGTCATCTTTCTTTTCCCTTTATCACTCACAGACCTTTGTGACTCACGGTGAAGAGAGCTTTGGCCTTCATTGCTTGATGCAGCTTCTAAGCTCTGGCTAGAGAGAGGTTGAGAAGTACCTTCACCAGCAGGTGTCTCAAAAGGAATGTGGATCTCTACAGCAGTTGATGATGATGAGACAGGGGTCTCCGGTTCTGCCACTGGGTCTTCGGTTAAGGTTTCTCCTATGAAACTAGTCTTAGGGTCTGCCTCAACATCTAGTTGACCGATGGCATTGCCTGATTGCCTAAGTCTCCTTCTTAAGCTGAACTTTTGCAGTGATCTTGTCCTGGATTCTTTGAGCCAGTCTGTCACCTTGTATTGATTTGCTTGGGTTGACAAGTAGCATGTTGACTAGATCCAGACCTTCATAGTAGTTCAAAGTTTGAAAATTGTAGACTTCTTGTTGTCCTTGAACTCTTATGATGATTAAGTCTTTCCTGATGTTGTCATACCTCCACCCAATGAAGTGATTGGAAGATGGTGAAGAGGACATAGCCCTTGGTATCCCATCCTCAAACAAACTCTATATGAAGGAGTCTGTGTAGTCCACATCAATGTGAATTTGAGGAGGTTGTTGAGAATGCACAATTGCAAGTGAGGATGGTGAGTCCTCAATGTCCACTCTCTCTGAAAAACTCCCAGGTTCTGTAGCTATAATGACTTTCTCCCCCTTTTAGGTAGCATCACCCACTTGCATAGGTGAGTTGGAAGATAGGTCAATCACATCCATAGGTTATTGTGTTCCTGGTTGAGCTCTTCTTAAGGGTTTCCCAACTAGTTTTTCCTTATGATATGAAATCTCAAATTGCTAATCATTGATCCTATTGTGTAAGGTACTCACCTAAGATTCAAGGTTAATGACCTTTGAGACTAAATAAGTGCATGTTTTAGACAATTTTTTCACCTTTAGTCTTAGGTTCCCCTCATCTTCATTAGAAGAGTCATTGCGGGATGAGATGACTGGACCAAAGTCCTCTCTCTCACCACTAGTTTGAGGTTCATGGCTGCTGGTTTTCCTCTGCTCACTAGCAATCTCAGTTGAGATGTTAGTGGGCTGAGTTGCCATGGTTGAGGTCTTAATGATGTAATCACTTTTAGAAGTGAGAGCCTCTTCCATATGGACATCCTGAACAGGTTCAGAAGTGTCCACCACAGTTATAGGTGACTGATGTGGGATAGATATTGGAGAGTCAAGAGCATTCATCTCTCTTTGAGTATGGTAAATAAGAGAGACTCATAAGCTATGGATGACCACATGGAGCAAGAATCTCCATTGGTACAAGACCTTCCCTTTCCAAAAGGTCTTTACAGAGAAATCTCCCTCATATTCCATCTGCTCAAAGGAATGATTAACAACTTACTTTGGGAAGAACACCTCACCTTCTTAATCATCCAGCTGAAGATGCATGTTGATGATGCCCGGAGTGATGAAGACTGTTCTCCCCTGCACTGTGGCAGACAGTGCCTTCTCCCCATCCATGACAACCTCTTGGCAGGTTTTCCAAAATTCAAGCAGATGATCTTCATAGAGTGGAGGATCAAAGGTTAGGGAGGTGAAGTAGTTGGATATGGCTAAGAATCGACAAACCTCTGAGAAATGTGGATCTTTCTCAAAGCTTAATAGAGCAACTTGATTATGTTATCTGTGTAGCTACATGGTAAAGTTGGGATCATTTCTCTGAGCAAGGTTGGCCATTGTGAGGTAGCTTAAAGATGAAGAAAGAAAGAAGAAAGAAATTTCAGAGAGAAATTTGGGTTTTTAGGTTTGGAGGAAGAACAGATGATAGAAAGAGGGGGAAGCCGTTGGGTTTATATGTGAGAGGGATTTTAGATAAAGTTTAATGAAAGAGGATAAACCTCTGAAAAAGTAGTTTCCTTTTGCTCAAAAAGTAGTTTTCTTGGAAGTCAAAAAGCTTCCGAAGGTTAATTATCTTCGGAAGTTTTAATTAAAAAGCTTCCGAAGCTAAAATGACTTCGGAAGATTTTCCTGAGAGTTTTGAAAATTTTGCTTCGGAAGAGAAACTAAAACTTAATTGCTTTGTATATAAAACACAAAGCTTCCGAGAGTTAATTTTGCTTCGGAAGTAAATGGTCCTTGAAA
>BJCM01269689.1:0-13384 GCA_018326385.1 Flaveria bidentis
AACTACATCAGCAACAAAAACCTTCAAAGGAAGAGATAGAAAAGTGTGCATCTATTGAGAAAGTACACATATCTTTCGTAGAAAAAGGAAAGAATAAACAATCAGTAGATCTTACTAAAAAGAAATCTTCTTCAGTAGTAGATAGGTGGGAAACCAAATCCACTGAATCAGTAGATGATATATGGAAGGCAAAATCAGCAGCAAACAAATCAAAGCCTCAAAAGCTAAAAAATGATAAATCAACTGAAGCATTGGAGAAGGATGCAAAGCCTCAAAAGTTGACAAAGAAGAAGAAAGCAATCTACTCTGATAAAGAATCAGAGTACTGAAGATTGTTATTTCAGCAGTTCTTGTTCTATTTGTAATATGAACAGTCATATGACATCTGACTGTTACTTCAACAAACATTGTGCTATTTGTAACAAAATAACCATTCAACTCAGGAATGTTATTTCAATAAAAAGAACAACAAAGAGCACAAAGAAGAAAAATCTGGTAAAGCTGAATCAGATACTCAATTTACTGATAGTGAAAAATCCTCAAAATCTAAGAAGTGACAACAAAAAATAGCCAAAACCAAAGGAGAAAACAAACACTGATGTTGAACCTTTGAAGAAAATAACAACATTTCAGCAATCAAAAACACCTCACAAAAGGGTAGATTTGACTGGAAAAGAAACAAAAGCTAATGATGCTTTCTTTGACAATTTTGAAAAGGGAACTAATGTACTTCATTCAAAAACAAAAGACGGCTCATCATCAAAATCAAAACAGCAAACCAATAAAGAAAAGATGAATGAAGAAGAGAATGAGAAACCAGGAGCTTGTTCAACAACCTCATCTTCAACAGAATCATCCTCACCTGAAATAATTCAGAATGAATCAATTAAAACTAAAATTAATACTAAGACTTCAAGAATTATTCATGAAGTAGTAATAATTTTAGATACTGCTGGTTAGCCCAAGATCATTAAGGCTTGGGTTGTCAATTCTAATTGATTTCTTTTTGTGTGCAGGAACAATCTTGGAGAGCTGACAATAAGTGGTATGTTGACAGTGGTTGTTCCAGGCATATGACAGGAAACTGTTCTCTTCTCTATGACTTCATGCATAAAAACGCCTCATATGTGGTATTTGGTGGGGATAAGAAGGGAGGTAAAATAGTTGGTGAAGGAATGGTAACTAATGGTGTGCTTAAATTTGAGAAAGTAAACTATTTTGAAAATTTACAATATAATTTACTGAGTGTGTCTTAAATTTGTGATCAAAATTATACCACTTTATTTGATAACACTAATTGTTACATTCTTAAGCCAGGTTTTTCAGTTCTAGAAGATTGGATCCTTCTTAAAGCATCAAGAGAAGGAAACACATATGTTTTGTATATGAATAACACTTCACTCACAAAACATGAAACATGCCTCCTATCTAAATCATCAGAAGATGAATCTCAATTATGGCATAGAAGGCTTGTTCACTCTAACATAAAAAACATGAATAAATTGGTGAAAACTGACCTAGTCGTTGGATTGCTAGAGAAAAAAATTTACTGTTCAAATGATTGTCCTTCATGTTATAAAGGAAAACAACATAGAGTGTCTCATAAATCCAATATTATCAATACAAACACTACACCACTCAAATTGCTTCACATGGATCTGAGTTTGTTAATAATGGGACTGAATTTGTTAATAATGACTTACATTCTTTTTGCAGGAATAAAGGTTTTGCAAGAGAATTCAGTGCACCAAGAACTACACAATAGAATGGAGTTGTTGAAAGAAGAAACAAAACACCTATTGAAGCATAAAGAACAATGCTAGCTGATTCACAATTGCTAATCACCTATTGGGCTAAAGTAGTGAATACAACATGCAATGTTCAAAATAGGAAATTGATTGTAAAAGAATATAATAAAACACGTTATGAGTTTTTATTTAAAAGAAAACCTTACATAGGATATCTTAGAGCTTTTGGGTGTCATGTATCTATTTTAAACATAAAAGAACTATTGGGAAAAATTTCAGAAAAAGCCTATGATGGTTTCTGTATTGGATATTCTTCCACATCTAAATCTTATAGTATTTACATTCTACAACTTAACATTATGGAAGAAACTCCTAATGTATCATTTCATGAGTCCTTATTTCCTAAATTTGTAAAAGGATCATCATGGTTGGTTGATATAGATGCTCTAACAGATTCATCTAACTCAGGTTAGTTGAATAATACAGGAATCGATGATACATGCTATCCATTTGTTCCCCCTATTATGAATGAAGTATCATTATCTTAGATCCTCTAAGAAAACACTCATCAAGTATTCTGGAGCAAGAAATAACAAATAACAACAATGATGTTGCACAAGTTCAGCCTCATGGACCTACATCTTCAGATGAAAGCACATCATCCGCAGCTGCTACCTCTGCATCCGTAGATGAGTGTGCTATATCCGGAGATATGAATAATGTCTTAACAGGTGTTCCATGTTTTCAAGATGATACAACAAACATTGGAGATGATTCAGCAAATCCTCATACGTCATCTGTAGAAGTTTCATTAACTCCTACGGAAGAACAAATTGCTTCTGGAGAAGTTCCTGTGGTAGATACTAATGATGCTCCTGATGATCAGACTCAGGAAGATCATTTCATACCCAATGTTGAACAAGAGGAACACTTTAATTACTTCCTAAATTCATCAGCTGGATTGGATCCATCTGCATTAATGAATATGACTAACTTGGAATCATCTATTCCAGTTGAATCTACTCCAACAACAAGAATTCATAAGACACATCCAATACACAACATTATTGGTGATCTAAATAAAAGAACAACAAGCAGTCAAGATGGAGCTGCAAACATCTGTCTTTTCACTTGTTTTCTTTCACAAGTACTTCCTCCAAACATCACAGCTGCTCTTAAGGACAATAGCTAGATTGAAGCTATGCAAGAAAAGCTACAACAATTTAGAAAGCAGAAAGTCTAGAATCTAGTTGATTTACCTAAAGGCCAACTTCCAATTGGAACAAGATGGCTTTTCAAAAATAAACATTATTATAAGAAACAAAGCAAGGTTGATTGCACAAGGCTACACACAAGAAGAAGGAAAAGACTATGATGAAGTTTTTGCACTAGTTGCAAGAATTTTGAGCCATAAGAGTATTCCTAGCATATGCATCATTTACGAAGTTTATCGTGTATCAAATGGATGCCAAATGTGTTTTCTTGCATGGGAAAATTAATGAAGAAATCTGTGTATCACAACCTCCTGGATTTGAAGATCCTCATTACTAACACAGGGTATATAAGCTTGACAAAGCTTTGTATGGTCTTCATCAAGCACCAAGAAAGTGGTATGAAACATTATCTTCTTTTTGCTCTAGCATGGATACAAAAGGGGAACCATTGATCAGACCCTCATTCTTAAACAAGAACATCAAGATCTCTTAAATGTTCAAATTTATGTTGATGACATTGTATTAGGCTCAACTCACAAGAGATTGTGTGTAAGCTTTGAAGAGTTGATGAAATTTGAGTTTCAGATGAGTTCAATGGGAGAATAAACTTTCTTCCTTGGTCTACAACTACATCAAAAGACAGATGGCATTTTCATCAATCAAGAGAAGTACATACATCAAATATTGAAGAAGTACAACCTTGTTGATTCATCTTCATGCAAAACACCAGCCTCAACAATTAATAAAATTGTGCCTGATCCTACAAGATAATCTGTTGATCAAAGATTATATAGATCAGTGATAGGATCACTTATGTATTTAACTGTCAGTAGACCTGACATTATGTTTGTTATGTGTGTTTGTGCTAGATACCAATCAAATCCAAAAGTGTCTCATCTGAAATGTTATGAAGAGAATTTCTAGATATCTGAAAGGAAAACCTGCTCTTGGATTTTGGAATCCAAAAGATGGTGATTTTACTTTGTACTCATATTCAGATAGTGAGTACAGAGGTTGCAATAATAACATAAAGTCCACAACTGGTGGATGTCAATTCATAGGACCAAGACTAGTTTCATGGTAGTGCAAGAAGCAAACAAATGTATCTATATCCATAGCTAGGGCTGAGTACATAGCTGCTTCAACTGGTTGCTCCTAAGTGCTTTGGTTGCAAAACCAATTACTTGATTATGGTTACAACTTCCTTCATTGCAGGACCAGTGAAGGGGTTTCACCTACAACAATACAACACAAAGAGGAGATTAACCAAACTTAAACAAACAGTGAACTGGATTAACCATAATAAAACACTAAGAACACAAGTAATGTAAGAGACAGAACACAAGAACACAAGTATATGGTTTTCAAGAATGCAGTATATTCCTTTCTCTATGTTCTATTATAAGTGTTACAAAGCATAAAAGAAAGATACAAGAACATGAGATACTTATTCTACATCCTACAGTCGGCCATACTATTAAAGCCAGCTGGATACATATGACTAGACACAAACAAAATCAGTTGTAGAGTCAAAAGGCAGATTGCCTTTTGACTAGTTACTATGACATGCCATAGCTCACATCCTTATCTATTACAAAAAGGATAAAGTACATGAAGTAGAAAGTTACAGACTCAAGACCTCAATGTACAGTTACCAAAAGCATGGACCTTTTCACCAACTCATGCAAGTTGGCGACTTTACAGAGATGCAACGGAAATGGGTCCAACTTTATGGAAAAGTACATCAGATAAATCATGTTACTAAAAGTCTTCGGAAGAAATCTGTCTTCAAGATTTGAGGCTTCGGAAGACTTTGTCTTTGAAGCTTCGGAAGACTTCATCTTTGGCTTCGGAAGTTATTGGTCTTGGCTTTGGAAGATTTTACACTTAGAGTATTTTCTATTGCATGTGTAAAACTTCCTAAGCATTCTTCTTCAATGTACTTGTGTAGCATGCAAGATAGACTTTGGATGTTTGGGTTGCATCAGCCTCTTCATACATTCTCTACAAACTCCCCTTAGGTTGATGCTACCAAAACACTTAGTAGACTTTAGATATCAACAGTTCTCATTAGGATGATCACCATTCCTATTTTCATGAGGTGATCAAGATCCTTCAGACTATCAAAATGTCTTCTCATGTGAAAGAGATCATGCAGAGGCAACTAAAACATGTCTTGCCAAGTGTAGATGTCTTCAGTGTCTTGATCTCTAATGACATGCCATCTTTCTGGATTTGTGGTGTATATCCAGGACAAGATGGGTCTTCCTGATGCTAGAGGAGCTGTTTGAATTGGATTTGATGTAGCATCCTCTGGCTGCACATCCTCAGGATGTTCTGACTCATTCTGAGGTTTAGAAGAGGGTGCAGTCTTCTTCTTCTTTGGCTTCGGTTTAAAAGCCATCCTCTTCTTTCTCTTTACAACTTTTAACTGAGAAGATTGGCCTGCAGTACCAGATTGATCTTCATTGTATTTCTAAGTTAGGTCTTCTACTCTCACAGGTTTAGATTGAGAGTGAGATTGACCCTGTTGTGGATCAGAAGATGAAGCTTGCTAAGATTTAGTAGGAGGTCCAGGTTGTGTTGTCTCTGGTTGTTCAACCTTAACCTCCAGTTCAGATGGGGCTTGACTTGGAGGAGAGTGTAAGCCAATAAGCTCTCCACTCTTGATCTTCTGCTTGATCACCCTGATATGCTCATCCATAGTGGATAGAGACATGGGCCCAAGTCTCCTTCCAGAGAATCCGTACAGCTTCAAGAGCTCATCATCCTCTGCCTGTCAGCAGAATTCTTTATGTTCCTTTGGATAATGGCTCTTGATTTTGCAGCGTCATCCCTTAGCTTCCTCTTAGTTGTCTTTCTGTCCTTGACTATCTCAAGTTCACGCTGCTTTAAGTAATCAAACTCAACATAGTCATAGGACAAGGCAAGAAGTGCTTCTGCCTGATAGAGGCATGTGGCACTCAGGTAGTTGATCATCTTGATCCTATCTTCTTCTTTATCTACCTGAGGTTCTTGTTGAACCACATCCTTTTGTGCTGGACTTTCTTGAACTGGGGAGAGGGTAGGCACATGCTTGTACAATCTTTTATTCCTTCTGTCTTCTTTGATTTGTACTAGCAGTTCTACATCTTCTACCTCCTTCTTCTCCCTTGACCTTTCCAGGTCAACTAATTCATTCAATTCTTCTAAGGGGATAGATATGACACTATCTATGTCATAGTTCCTTGTCTGCAAATAATTTATCCTGACTACCCTTAACTCATCATTCTGAGTATCTGGTCTGGGGGCAGCGCTGATAGCAGACTCCATGAGACTTGAAGACTCAGTAGAGGAACTTTCTCCCCTCAGCTTCCTTTTCCTCTCTATTTCCTCCTCCTCAATCTCCTCAGATGTCATCTTTCTTTTCCCTTTGTCAATCACAGACCTTTGTGACTCAGGGTGGAGAGAGCTTTGGCCTTCATTGCTTGATGCAACTTCTAAGCTCTGGCCAGAGAGAGGTTGAGAAGCACCTTCCCCAGCAGGCATCTCAAAAAGGGCATTGATCTCTGCAACAATTGTTGGTGATAAGACTGGACTCTCAGGTTCTGTCACTGGGCCTACAGTCAAGGTTTCCCCTATGAAGCTAATCTTAGGGTCTGCCTCAACATCCAGTTGACCGATGACATTGCCTAATTCCCACAGTCTTTTTCTTATGCTGAACTCTGCAGTGATCCGGTCTTGGATTCTTTGAGCCAACTTGTCAGCTTGTCTTGATTTGCTTGGATTGACAAGTGGCATGCTAACTAGATCCAGATTGTCATAATAGTTCAAGGTGTGAAAATTGAAGATCTCTTGCTGCCCTTGAACTTTCATGATGATTAGGGCTCTCCTGTTGTTGTCATACCTCCATCTAATGATGTGATTGGAAGATGATAGAGATGACATGGCCCTTGGTATCCCTTCCTCAAACAGACTCTGTATTAGGGAGTCTATTGTGTCCATAACAATATGAACTTGAAGAAGTTGTTAAGTAGGCACAATTTTAAGTGAGGATGGTGATTTCTCAATGTCCATACTCCCTAAGGAACTCCCAGGTTCTGTGGTAGTAAGAACTTTCTCCCCCTTTTTGGTAGTATCACCCACTTGCATAGGTGAGCTAGGAGTTAGGTCAATCACCTCCATAGGTTCTTGTGTTCCTGGTTGAGGTCCTCTTAAAGGTCTCCCAACTAGTTATTCCTTAAGATATAAAATCTCAAGTTACTGATCATTGACCCTGTTCTGCATGGTAGTCACTTGAGATTCAAGGTGACTAAGCTTGGAGACTAAATAGGTGCATGTTGTAGACAGTTGTTGCACCTTTAGTCTTAGATTCCCCTCAACTTCATCAGAAGAGTCATTGGGGGATGAGATGATCGGACCAAAGTCCTCACTCTTATCACGAGCTTCAGGTTCTTCGCTACTGGATTTTCTCTGCTCACTGGCAATCTCAGTTGAGATGACAGTGGGTTGAGTTGACATGGTTGAGGTCTTAATGATGTAATCACTTTCAAAAATGAGAGTCTCTTTCATATGAACATCCTAAACAGGTTAGAAGTGTCCACCTCAGTAGTAGGTGATTGATGGGGGCTAGAAGTAGGAGCCTCAGAAGCACTCATCTCTCTTTGAGTAGGGGAAAGAAGAGAGAATCATGGTACTCACCGAAACCTAGATCTTCATTAGTATAGAAGTCAAAGTTGGGGATAGGTTGATTGAAATCTAAAGGTTGGGGATGGTAACTGTCCCCTAAAGGTTGATCACTTGAGTGTTGAGACTCAGAGTGATGGCATAAGGCAGTTTGCCTTAAGAGCTCATCAGGCTGAGCATGAGGAACCTCAGCACTGTGGTCTGCTCCTCAGGAGAAGTGGGAGCTCCAGTGTCCACTCCCTCCTGTATGGGTGAGTATGTGGGGGCCTCCACAGATTGAATAGTCTGAGCAGGGGTTCGTTTGGATTTTCTTTGGTAGGTGATGGTAATTTGTGGCTGTGTGGGTTGTTGGGATGTAGAAGGTGTGGGTTCAACACTAGCTGGTGCTGCTAGGTTGTCACCTTGAGCAATGAGCTCTAACATTTTTGGGACTAGGGATGTTTCTACCCCAGAGAAGCCAACAGTGGGCTTTCTTAGTATTTTGAAAATGTCGGGCTTCATCTGTCCCAGTTTAAGAATGTTACATGTTTCCCTTAACTGTGAGCCTAGTCCATAATTAAAAATCATCTGGACATATCCCGGAAACATGTAATATTCTAAGGAGTCCAAGTTTGCAAGTAAATTAGTGTAAAAATTTGAGAGTACGAGAACTTGACCCCCTGAATCATTCCATGGATGATGAAGGAGAGATACTCAGGAATCTGGTCCCATCCACCATGCTTGTTTGATAAGCTGTGGATGGCCACATGGAGCAAGAATCTCCACTGGGATGAGACCTTCCCTTTCCTGAATGTTTTTACAGAGAAGTCTTTCTCATATCCCATTTTCTCAAAAGAATGATTAAAAGCTTCTTTTAGGAAAAATACCTCACCTTTTTCATCATTCAGCTAAAGATGCATGTTGATGATGGCCAGAGTGATGAAGACTGTTCTCCCCTGCACTGTCGCAGACAGTGCCTTCTCCCCATCCATAACGACCTGTTGGCAGGTCTTCCAAAATTCAAGCAGATGATCCTCATATAGTGGAGGATCAATGGTTAGGGAGGTGAAGTAGTTGGACAAAGCCAAGAAACGGCAAACCTCTGAGAAATGAGGATCTTTCTCAGAGCTTAACAGAGCGACTTTGTTATATTGCCTGTGTTGCTACATGGTAAAGGTTGGGTCATTTCTGTGAGCAAGGTTGGCCATTGTGAGGTAGCTTATAGATGAAGAAAGAAAGAAGGAAGATAGGTTTGGAGGAAGAAGCAGATGATAGAAAGAGGGGGAAACCTTGGGGTTTATACGTGAAAAGGATTTCCGATAAAGTTTAATGAAAGAGGATAAAGTTTGAAATCCGCATATCAGTCCCACCTCTGAAAAATTAGTTTACTTTTGCTCAAAAAGTAGTTTTCTTGGAAGTCAAAAAGCTTCTGAAGTTAAATTATCTTTGGAAGTTTTTTTAATAAACAAAAAGCTTCCGAAGCTAAAATGACTTCGGAAGAATTTCCTGAGAGTTTTGAAAATTTTGCCGGAAGAGAAATTAGAACTTGAATGCTTTGGACACAAACGAGCAAAGCTTCCGAGAGTTAATTTTGCTTCGGAAGAAAAAGGTCCATGAAAACATATAAGAGTCTTAGACAACCATTTAAGCTTCAGAAGATATTTTAGAAATCTCTTCCGAAGGTAAAAATTCTTAGACAGTTATTTGTTTTGAAGGCATGATTTTCTTCCGAAGTTAAAACATAACTTCCAAAGGATCAACATTTTCATAAATCTAAGGAAAGTCTTCAAAAAGATTTTTCATCCAAAGAAAATAAGAGCTTATGAAAGTGATAAACTAGACAACTTAGGACACACACATATTTTAAGAAATAATAAGAATTAGTTTTAAGAAAAACCTACTCGAAGTTGATTATCCCAATAGCTGATATAAGATATTTAAATCTCTCTTCATCAAAAGCCTTTGTAAACAGATCAACATATTGTTCATCTATGTGAACCTTGACTAGTTTAATTAAGCCCTTTTCATAATTATCTCTTATTAAATGATACCTGATATTGATGTGTTTGGTCCTTGAGTGCTGCATAGGATTCTCTGTGATTGAAATGACACTATTGTTGGTCTATATGAATGGGAGTCTCCTTGAGTTTAACCCATAGTCCAACATCTGATTCTGAATCCAAAGCACTTGAGCACAGCAGCTTGCAGCAGCAATGTATTCAGCTTCAGCCGTTGATGTAGAGACACAGGATTGTTTCTTGCATTGCCAAGAGACCACCCTTCCACCAAGATCAGATCCAAGGGAATGGTTTCTTGCTATGGGTGTCTTTGCAATCTTACAATCAGTCATGTTGAACCTCTTGAGTATGTCCTGAACATACTTTGACTGACTAATGAAGATGCCATCTTCAACTTGCTTCACTTGAATTCCAAGAAAGAAATTGAGTTCCCCCATGACACTCATTTCAAATCTGTCCTTTATCAGCTTCTCAAAATCTTTGCAGAGCTTTGGATTAGTTGAACCAAAGATAATGTCATCTACATACACTTGAACTAGCAGTATGTGATTTCCCTGACCTTTGATTAAGAGAGTTCCATCTATGGTACCTCTCCTGTATCCATGTTTGCAAAGATACTCAGATAGTGTCTCAAACCAGTTCCTGGGTACCCGATGCAGCCAATAAAGAGCTTTGTCAAGCTTGCAGACATAATCAGGATGATCAGGATCTACAAAACCAAGTGGTTGTTTGACATACACCTCTTCATCAATCGCTCCATAAAGAAAAGCACACTTCACATAAAGTTGAAATACCTTGAAGTTCTTGGATGCAGCAAATGCCATGAATATCCCTTCTTCTTGTGTGTATCCTTGAACAACTACTCTAGCTTTGTTCTTGATGATAATGCCTCTATCTTCCTTCTTATTTCTAAACACCCATTTGGTACCAATGGTAGTCTTCCCATGAGGAAGAGGACAAAGGTTCCAAACTTCCTGCCTTTTGAATTGAAGTAGCTCTTGTTGCATAGCTTCAACCCAACTTCCATCCTTTAGAGCCTTATCAACTTTCTTTGGCTCTATCTGGGACAAGAAATAAGAATGAAGACAAACATTTGCTTCATGGGTTTGTCCTCTTGTTCTTACCTAGTGACAACATCTCTAGTGATGTTTGTTGTAGGGTGAGACTTGTGGATCCTTAGCTTATGGATCATAACAAGTTGTTGAGAGAGATCTAAATTTGAGAAATTTAGATCTGGCATAGATGTTTCACCCACCACTTCAGCACACTTAACAAGAGAGACTTGATCCAAGGAGTCTGTGACATCGTTGATGTTGTCATCTATGGAGTGGTTATCAGCATCAAGAAAGTCTTGATCACTGTCACCACTACCATCATTGTCTTCTGCAATTGAAGCATATTTATATAGTTGTGGAGCCTCTGAGCTGGAATTTGAAGGCATCCCAGATGTATCAGCTAAAATTGTCATTTTAGTGTTGATAGAAACCTCATTTGTAGAAGTAGATCCAACTAGAGCTGAAGATGTGTTACTTGAAGGTCTTCTCAACTCAAATCTTGGATCAGGATCACCTATGTTTAAATTTTCTGCAGATCCTGAAATAGTCTCACAAGATTTGTTAAAATAGTTGGTATCTAAATCAAGATCAAAAAGCCAATCAGGACCAGATCCAGCTACACAAGGTGTGTGTTCATTGAAAGTCACATTGGCTGACTCCTCAATAATTCTAGTTCTAAGATTGTACACTCTGTAAGCCTTAGCTTGTGAAGAGTATCCAATGAAATGTCCATCATCTGATTTCTCAGCAAACTTAGCAATTTGATCTTTGGTATTCAAGATGGTGCAAGGACATCCAAATGACCTGAGAAAACCAATGAAAGGTTTCCTCTTGTGCCAAAGTTCATATGGAGTCTTTCCATGAGTCTTAACTACTAAAACTCTATTCTCACATAGCAAGCAGTGTTGACTGCCTCTGCCCAAAAGGTGATGTGCAGCTTAGAGTCAGACAACATGGTTCTTGCAGCTTCAATCAGTGTCCTGTTTTTCCTCTCAGCAACACCATTTTGCTGAGGAGTCCTTAGAGCACTGTATTATCTTGTAATACCTTTTTTCATCACAGAATGCATCAAGGATTTGGTTCTTGAATTCAACTCCCTGATCACATCTTATGATTTTGACCTTGTGATCAGATTGATTCTCAATTTTTAAGATGAAACTCTTCAGAATCTCAGGAGTCTTATCCTTAGTTCTAAGGAAGAAGACCCAAGTGAATCTTGAAAAGTCATCTGTGATCACCAAACAGTAAGAGGACCTTCCTAGACTCATTACACTGGTGAAGGTTTTTACTTACAACACAACAACACAAAGAGGAGATTAACCAAACATAAACAAACAGTGAACTTAATTAACCATAATAAGACACTAAGAACACAAGTAATGTAAGAGATAGAACACAAGTATATGGTCTTCGGAATAATTCTGGCTTGAAGAGTTGAGGCTTCAGAAGACTCTGTCTCTGAAGCTTCGGAAGACTTCATCTTTGGCTTCGGAAGATATTGTTCTTCGCTTCGGAAGATTTTACACAGAGTATATTCTATTGCATGTAAAACTTCCTAAGCATTCTTCTTCAATGTACTTGTGCAGCATGCAGGATATACTTTGGATGTTTGGGTTGCATTAGCCTCTTCATACATTCTCTACATTCATACTAGAATTTTCATTGACAACTTAACTTCTATGTTTATTACTACTAATCCAGTGAAACATAGTAAAATAAAAAATATTGAAATAAGATACCATTTTTTGAGAGATTGCTCAGACAAAGGTTTGATCAAGTTACTCAAAGTGGATACAACAAATCAGCTTGCTGATTTATTCACTAAAGCCTTCGATTCAGTTAGATTTAATTTTTTGTTTAAGTCTCTGGGTATGATTAACTTAGATTAATCATTATAAACAAGAAAATCATGTGTCTGTCCTTGTAAATACTTATTATAATAATAATAAAAATGTAAAAAAATATATATTGTCTTTCTATCTGTGTCTTTTAATTCTGCATGACATATGTATGGGAAATGATAGTACACTATGCCTTTGCTTCTTCCTGAATTTTTAAGAATCATTAAAATCTGATCAAGTTTCTTAATATATGAGTAGGTTCATCCTGAGTGGAAACTATACTAGATGCATGCCAAACATAATATAAAGTGAGTTTTTGTGGGAGACTTCATTTTGAGGATACAACAAGTAAATCTTATTCTGATGTGACCAAATCACTCATCTAAGCACACTATGTATCAACACTATATAATGTCTATCTTTGCAAATCATATTCCCTCTGTTTTGTGTAAATAAAACTTGGGTATATGATGTCACACCCCAACCTTGACGACGGAAACGTCGGGGAGTGAGAGTTAAGATCGTTCACAGCCACATAACGCTATTAATAATCCCAAATATATATATTAATCATAAATTCCAGTTGTACCATTACAATCATAAGTCTCAAAGAAATTAAAATAAACATAACATAAGATGAAACAAGTCATTTTATTTTATTTATTTATCTAGGTCCATTCCTAGATGTGTAAGCTTCAAAAGTCCACTTTAAACTTGGGGATTTCCTCAAACATGTTAAAAATAAAAATGTCAACAATAATGTTAGTGAGATTTCCATAGTTTTCGATACAATAGTATATAAAAGAAGGCAATTCATGTTGTAAGTTAGAGAACAAAGTAAACTAGGGATGTAAGACAGAATGC
>BJCM01269699.1:0-12530 GCA_018326385.1 Flaveria bidentis
ATACCATTTGATAGGATCAAATGTACCAATCTGTGATGATGTATGAACACAATTCAAAGAAATACAAACAAAGTAATCAAATCAAGCAAGATATCAACAAAATTCATAGTTTCATTAATATCAAGCAAAGACAATTACAAAGTAAGTAAGCAGTTATGAATCTCATGTCTACCTACCCGCAACAAGACTAAGCTATTTATAATGAAACACAAGGAACTAACAAATTACAAAACTAGTCCCTATACTATTACAAATAATAAAAATACACATAAAGACAACATGTCAATCTTTCTAGAGAACTAACATAACTTGTAATATTTAGCGTATCTATAAATTCTTTCTAGAAACGGAGTAAATTTTTGAAAAGTAAAATTAAAAAGATTAGAGAAAAACCCACATGTGTTTTCTCAACGAGCGAATCTCTCATCTGCTTTCTCAACAACTAGATTAGTTAGATACTTAGATGCAATAGGTGTTCATAAACCATCTAAAAATCATGTGAACTTGTATGAAACACATAGAAAAAGGAAATTAAGAAAGTTATAAATATCTTAATTTACGAAACTCATAAATATATCTTTGATAAATTATATTTAAACTTTACGAAATAATTAAAGGTTAATAAGATCTTAAATTTGAAAGGGTCATAATAATAAAATTATTAAGAAACCGAAAGTTAGATATCTCTGAAACAAGTTATCTGAATTGAAAACAAGTTTACAAAATAAGGGGGTACATTGAGAATTTTTATAAAACAAATCTAATACCTTATAAAACATATAAAATTTTACAAAAGCTATAATTGTATAAAATAAACAAGTAATTAAGCTAGCGTGATGCGATGTGTTTGTGTACTTCATTAACCAGACAATAATAGGTGATGATGTTCACTCGTTATGCCGGTGACATTAACATTTAGGAATTTTGTGAAGTTGAAGTTGAGATAGTTTGGCTCCGAAGATCGATTCCATTTTAATCTACTCTTCTCTACTCTACATCACTCAACTAAAAATATAAATCATATACTTATCAAAAGTTTACATAAAGAACAAACATGTTTAATAAATAATGTCAAAATGTTAATAAAAGTACAATGGCATGCATGTTAGTAACATTCGAACATTATATAAGAAAATGAAATCGTGAAAAAAATCATGACAAGAGTCTTAATCGTGATTCTGTAAATCAAATAAAGTTATTAGGTTTAGTGAGTTAAAAGAATTAAAGATCTCATTAATATATGAAAAAAATAATTTTTTTGGGAATCTTAAAGTGATAAGGTTCTAAAATGAAAGGCGTGTTTTATAAATAGTAGAGGTTAAAAGGTGTATCTTATATTTATTACAAGTTATAAAAAAGTTTGAGATATAGTTTTAACCGGTGACTCAAATTGTTTGTTACGGTGGTTTCTTAAATAGAATTTATACGGAACTTTTGTTAGTAATAAGAAAGTCATCAAACTAAATTTGAGCTTAAAAACAAATAAAAATAAAATAAAACATAAAAAAGTTTGAATTAAAAATAATTAAAGTTAAATTCGATTACTCTTTAAGATTTAATGAAAATGATCATTTTCCTCCAAAAATTTAAAATATATCAATTTATTTTCAAAGGTTTCATAAATTATTTTAATTCAATTCAAAAGTTTCATAACTTGTTTAAACTTAAATTCATAAATTAAAAATTTTGAACTAAAATTAAAACAAATAATTAAACTTCTCAAATGATAATGAGTGACGTCACCAATATTCTTTTTTGTTTAAAACAAAATGGTTTAAAGAATACCCCCAACTTATTTTAAGGTGTTGAAATCGCAATACCCTAAGACAAAACTTTACCGTTTGGGCAGGTGATAGAAATTATTATAACCATGACGGAAATATATAAAAATACTTCACAGATTAATGGTTAACTTTGGTACTTTCTTATTAAACTTTCCCTAGACTTTTTGAACTCCCACCTCTAATCCCCGTGTTGATAAATCCCGGATTCAATGTTAGAATTGTAGATTGAGGTAGCGTCATTGTAACTCTCCTAAAATTGCTTCTTGTTATCTTAGTATTATACTACTACTACTTATTTAGCAAGGTTGGTGGGGTGTCTTACTGGACTTGTCACGTATCAAGATGTCGTTGTTGTTTCAAAAATAATTTTAAACTTTTTTTCTGTGACGCGTTTTCTGTGCACATATATGTGTGCAATTCTATAATAAAATCGGATTTCGTGTTTGGCGCTGTTGTAAAACGCTAGTTTTTGTTTTGACAAGTCGTGGGTTCGAATCCCACAACATAAATCTTTTTTAATTTATGATTTTTTACCTCTTAAAAACTTTGTAATATGTCACTTCCACCTCCTCAAGTTTATAGAGTCCCGGTTTATCCTTGTATAAGTTTACCTAAAAAACTAAAGTCTTAAGTTCGTATTTTTGTATGCGTGCCGTTATAATTTCAATGTCCTCTATGTTTGGACGTAATCGTAAACGATTTGGTTCAGATATAAAACGTTCTTTAAATTTGGTTTATCAACAAGTCTTAGCTAGCAACTAACGTATATTTATAATTTGGTTTATCAAAAATTATATTAAAATTTTGGCTTCTTGTCACAAAAATTACTTGGTAAGTGATATTTTCTTAAAAGTTTTAAATTTGGACCTTTTTAGCAAAGTCAAATGCATTACTCCCATCCCCACACTTAAAAATTCACATTGTCCTCAATGTGATTAACATATTACAGATCGAGAAAGGGTAATGAAATAACTCCCATAAAAATGATGAATTTTTCACTTGTGTTTGGTTGCCCTCGCGTTGTTAGAATCCTCGTTATCACCTGAAATATCACCAATTTATTAAAAGTATTAAAATCCTAAACACACCAAATAAAACAAAACGACATAAATTAAAAGATAGATTGGCACAAAACAACTGTGCCGGGGCCCCGAAAATGATACGGTTTTCAAGGGCTTTGTGGCGGGATATCCCCCCACTCATTGTACATTCGGTTCCTGATGTACGTGACATCATTGCTCAGGTCATCGACTCGGGAATGTAGATTTTCGACTCGGTTGAAGGTTCGTTGGGCATATTCAAATGATCGCCTTGCATGGTCGCTGGTGGTTTGGATTGACTCATAAAGGTCTAACATGGTTGGGAATTCTCTTGTACGTGAACTTGAAGATCCAGCTCCGGCTCCTTCCGACTGTATCGACATGTCGAGGTCCATGATTATTTCTTCAGGATCCGCCAGATCCCAGATTTGTCCCTTCTTATCCATGAATCTTGGCTGCCTATTTGGTAGGCTTGTCACCATGTACATACTTATGCAAATGCTCAAGTCTAACAGTCCTGGCATCACTCTTACGGTCCCCTCAGTGTGATAACCACAGCTCTCGTATAAGTTCAGAATCCAGCTTCCTCCAAACATGGGTGTTGGAGCACCTACAATCGCATTCCTGGAAAAACGATTACAATACAAATACCAAATATTACATGGAAACTGATTAACCATACAATATAAAATGAACAAGTCCCTCAAATTAACAACTCCCTCGCTTTGACCATGAGCTGTTATGGAATGACTAAGTAACCAATGAATGTATTGCAACAGCTGGTCTCGTATCTGACTGCTTTTTGTTTTACTCGATTTGAACCCTCCGGTTCCAATCCGCTCCCAAAATGCTTTCTTCATTGCACCACTTTCCGCGTCTTTACTTTCCTCGTCCGGGAAGGTATGGTACGCCGGCATTCCAGATATTGCTTCCTCTTCCATTTCTTGTTCCGTGTAGATCCCGAGATAGACACCAAACAAGGCAATGGATGTTTTGTGCCAATGTCCAGCAAGTCTGAATGAAACTGCATTATTATCCCAAGGGTCAGAGTCTTTCATGCTAAATTTGAAGGATGCTAAAAATTCAAGAGTTAGTTCATAAACAGAAGGTCTATTTTGTGAGATTAAACGTTTCCACTGGACACTCAATAATGTATTTTATCTTTCTAGCTGTCTGACGGCCGCTAGTGTTTTTTCATCTGCTTGTAAGTGGGATCTTTCGACCCTTTGTAGCAGTCTTTGAAGTCTATCATGACACCATCTCTCGCGGCTCCCTTCAAAACGCAAATAGGGATGATTCATGATCCTGAAATTTTAAAAATAAGTTAATCTAGACAAAACAAATTTCTTGAGCAGCTTCATGTTCATAGCATCATAAAGATTCAACTCATGTTCAAAAATAGTTAAAAATTTATCATCCAAGGAAAAATTGTTGAACATGGGGGTGTGTTTTGTGAAACATGGGGGTGCGGTTAACATGATAAGGCATGTAATCTTGACTCGAGCATGTGTGGGTGTGTTTGTAAATCGTTGATTAAGCATGGGTTTAACATTTTCTTGCTTTAAAAATAAAAAATTATACGTTTAACATTTTAATCATTTGTTAATAATTTAAGATACCCAAAAAAATATATTTTATGTTTAATACCACTTGGGAATTCTTGAACATGATTAACAAATATTTCACCACGAATTATGAAGATAGTCTTGTTAACAATAAAAGAAAACAAACTAATTAACTAACTAAACAAACTAATAACTAACGAAACATACCGATTAACATTAATCTACTTACAAGAATAAACATGAACAAGTAGGTTGAAGGCATTCATCATTCCATAAAATGTTTAAGAACAAGTCTTTACACATAATTGCTAGGATTTCGGTTGTTTAGATACCTAATCACCTAACTACATGTAAATGACTATCATAATTAAAGGAATTAGTATACTAACCTCTTGATCAATTACTCTTAAAAGAACTATAAAAAGATGAAAAATAAAAAATGCAAAATAAGGTGAAAAGAAAGGTGGATACGAACTGATGAGGCAATGAGGTTGGTATTTATCATGCAAAATTGAAGAGGAACAAGACAAAAGGCCAAAAGATGTCAACTTGTGTCATTTTTTGTCGAACACGGGGGCGTGCCTCCTTAAGCACGGGGCCGTGTTCATGTGTTGTTGTTCGGTTTCAGTCTTTTGTTGTTCCGTTTTTCAGTTTCGCGCGTTACGTAATTTTCCCGATTAAGTTTTATCACTACCAAATCATCAGAATAGATACGAAGATAGTCCCAGAGTTAAATAACACAAGCCAAATTGAAAATTACATTTTCTAATGCCCTACGGATACACAATACGTTAAAAGCCGAGAGTCTGAAACAGCAAAACCAGACTCTTTAACGTGCAACGACGCACTTAGCACATCACGAAATGCTTCTAAAAGAAACCTCCACACATTTCGTGTGGAAGGTTCAAGATGGGATAGTGAGAAGTGTGGTTGCTCAATTCCGCAAGCTGCCGGTTAATGAAAATGAGTTCCTTGCTCATCTGTTGAACTTTTTGGATAAGTTCAGCTAAGCATGCAGTGAGGTTCATTTTAGTTAGTTTCTCGATTAGTTCATGCAGCTTGAAGAAATATTCTTGAGTCGTCGGCTCTCGTGTTTCAGAACGCGGTTTTTTCGCAGGATTCCAGTTGGAACTTCCGTGACTTGATTCTTTCATTTTTCAGATGTTTTTAAACAGGAGTGAGTGTGATGAAAGAATGGAACAAGTGTGGTATTTATACACAGGTCATGGATATTGAACACGGGGGCGTGCTTTGCTAGGCACGGACCCGTGCTTGTCAGAATTCGTCTTAAATTCGACCTGCAATGTTCTAGAGTCGTCAGCGGAGATCGTGAAAAAAAATTTTCAGAGACACGGGGGCGTGCTTGATGAAGAACGACCCCGTTCTTGTGCTTGTGAAGTCCTAAAAATTGTTAAAATGTAAGACAAATATATGTACAGGTGTCGCGTTTAAGTTTCAGGTCTTCGGCATGACCCTTCCCCACACTTAGTTTTTGTCGGGGCGGAGGTGTAATTCCTTCAAAGGAATCTTGGTTGGTCCATCATTATACGGTTTCAAACGATGACCATTTATTTTGAAACTTAAACCTGCGTGGTTATAAATTTCAATGGCACCATTTAGAAGCACTTTTTTGAAAGTATAAGGTCCAAACCAACGTGATTTTAGTTTTCCGGGAAATAAACGTAAACGAGAGTTATACAGTAAGACACGTTCTCCCACATTAAATCATTTTGTGTTCATTAATCGAGCGTCGTGGAATTTCTTTGTCTTTTCTTTTTAAACCCTAGCGTTTTCGTACACTTGTTCCCTCATTTCCTCCAATTCGTAAATTTGTAGGAATCGATTCTTTCCTGCAAGGTCTTGGTCCAGATTTGCTGCTTTAAGTGCCCAAAAGGCCTTTTGCTCTAGTTCCATAGGTAGGATGACACGACTTCCCATAAACTAGTTTAAACGGTGTTGTTCCGATGGGAGTCTTATAGGCTGTTCGAAAAGCCCATAATGCATCATCTAAATTTGTAGACTAGTCCTTGTGGTTTTTACCTACATTTTTCTCAAGGATTCGTTTGATGCATCGGTTAGTGACTTCGACTTGCCCATTCACTTGTGGATGGTAAGCAGTTGTAAAGCGATGGTGAACTCCATAACGTGCCATTGCTCGTTTGAGCTGATTGTTACAGAAATGAGTTCCTCAGTCACTAATTAGAGCTTTAGGGGCACCAAAATGAGAAAATAGTTTCTTAAGGAATTTGACAACGTTTCTGGCATCATTAGTAAGCAGGGCTTGAGCTTCAGCCCATTTTGAAACGTAATCAACTGCTACCAAGATATAACGATTGCCAAATGACATCGGGAATAGCCCCATGAAATCAATACCCCATATATCAAATATCTTGCATACTTGAACTGATTTTTGAGGCATCTCATCTCGTGTTGAGATATTGGTTGTTCTTTGACATGCATCACAAGTGCGTACTATGTTGTGAGCATCTTTGAAGATCGTGGGCCAGTAAAATCTAGAGTCAAATAATTTTTTAGCAGTTAAGGTTGCTCCATGGTGTCCTCCTGTGGGTCCTTCATGATAGTTCCTTAGAATTTGTTCTGCTTCACTTTCGTATATGCATCTTCGAATGTGTTGGTCAACACCGATTCTAAACAGATACAGATCCTCCCAATAGTAATGTTTGATATCAGTAAAGAACTTCTTCTTTTTCTGATAAGTCATTCCTTTGAGAAGGATTCCGCTTGCTAAGTAATTTGAAAAATCAGCGAACCAAGGATGTTCATCGATTGAGGATCGAATATGCATAAGGAATTCGTGAGGAAAATTGTTGTTTATTATGGCTTCCTCAGTTTGTGAAGGACTTGAATCGTCAAGACGCGAGAGATGATCAGCCGCTAGATTTTCTACTCCTTTCTTATCATGAATTTTGATGTCAAATTCTTGAAGTAGAAGAATCCAATGAATCAATCTCGGCTTTGCATCTTGTTTGTTGAACAAATAACGAAGGGCTGCATGATCGGTATAAACGATTGTTTTTTAAAGGATAAGATACGAGTGGAATTTTTCAAATGCGAAAACTACCGCTAGAAGTTCTTTTTCGGTGGTGGTTTAGTTTTCTTGTGCGTCGTTTAGGGTTTTGCTCACATAATGAATTGGGTGAAATTGCTTGTCTTTCCTTTGTCCTAATACGACTCCTACCACGAAATCGCTTGCGTCGCACATGAGTTCAAATGATAGCGTCCAATCTGGGGAAACCATGATTGGAGCGGTTAACAGTTTCTCTTTAAGCAATTTGAATGCATCAATGCATTCATCAGAAAATACGAATTGTGTATCTTTCTCTAGAAATTGAGTCATTGGTCGAGCGATTTTTGCGAAATCTGTGATGAAACGACGGTAGAATCCTGCATGTCCTAGGAAACTTCTGATGTCTTTCACAGTTATGGGACCTGGAAGTTTAGAAATAGTGTCAACTTTGGCTTGATCAACTTCAAGCCCTGCTCGAGAGATTTTGTGTCCTAACACTATTCCTTCCGTAACCATGAAATGGCACTTTTCCCAATTTATAACAAGGTTAGAATCTTCACATCTAACAAGCATCTTTTCAGATTTTCAAAACATTGCTCAAACGAGTTTCCAAAGATAGAGAAATCATCCATGAAAACTTCCATTGAGTGTTCAATCATATCATGAAAAATTGCTACCATGCATCTTTGAAATGTAGCAGGAACATTACACAATCCAAAGGGCATTCGCCGATAAGAAAATGTGCCATATGGATAGGTGAATGTCGTCTTCTCTTGATCTTCGGGAGCAATGGGAATTTGAAAATAACCTGAGAAACCATCCAGGAAACAATAGAACATTTTTCCAGATAATCTCTCAAGCATTTGGTCGATGGAAGGAAGAGGGAAATGATCTTTCCTTGTGGCGTCATTGAGTTTGTGATAGTCTATGCAAACTCTCCATCCTATAACCATACGAGTGGGAATAAGCTCATTCTTCTCGTTAGTTACAACATTCATTCCTCCTTTCTTTGGAACAACTTGGACGGGACTGACCCAAGGCGAATCAGAAATAGGGTAAATCAAACCGGCATCTAGTAGTTTGATTACTTCTTTCTTCACCACCTCTTGCATGCTTGGGTTTAAACGTCTTTGAGGTTGAATGAAGGATTTGAAGTTCTCCTCCATTAATATTTTATGAGTGCAAAAGGATGGATTGATTTCCTTGATGTCCATGATTTTCCTTGCAATTGCTCGTTTGTGTGCCTTAAGCATATTGAGCAACTTATTCTTCTCATAAATTGATAAGGCGGATAAGATTATGACAGGAAGTTGAGATGTGTTTTTAAGAAAAGCATATTCGAGATGAGATAGAAGTTCTTTGAGCTCTAAAACTGGAGGGTCTTCTATAGAAGGTTTGGCTTTTGGTTCTAAGTCTTGCTCAATGATCTCAAATGCTTCTTGATGAAATGATGTTTCATCAACTTCAAGTTCTTGAATGATTTGGTTCTCACAAATGGGTTCGGTGATTTGGACTTATATTAATTAAGTGTTGCAAGCTTCATTTTGAAGGGTTTCCTTCAAATGACGGCTTATGATCGAATCGCAAGCATCAACGTAATAGAGTGAGTCCTCATGATGTTGAGGGTGTTTCATGGATTGGCCTATATCGAAATTTACTTCCTCCTTGTCTACTCTAAGCGTGAGTTTGCCTGTACAAACATCAATGAGGGCTCGAGCAGTCGCTAAGAAATTTCGACCTAGGATAAGAGGAACATTTTTGTCCTCATCCATGTCAAGGATCACAAAATCAATGGGAAATACGAATTTGTCAATTTTAACTAGGAGATTTTCAACGATGCCCCTCGGATATTTGACAGAATGGTCAGCTAACTGGATGCTCATACGGGTAGGTCTAGGTTCACCTAAGTTTAATTTTTCAAAAACTGCATAAGGCATAAGGTTAATGTTTGCACCTAAATTAGCTAACGCATTACTGATAGAAAGATTTCCTATTAGGCAAGGTATGATGAAACTTCCTAGATCAATCATCTTTTGAGGTAGTTTGTTTTGAAGAACTACAGAGCATTCCTCATTCAAAACTACGTGTGATAACTCTTCGAGCTTCTTTTTGTTTGACAAGACACCTTTTAGAAACTTAGCGTAGTTTGGCATTTGTGCTAAGGCCTCCGCCAAGGGCAGATTGATGTGGAGTTGCTTGAACAACCCAAGGAATTTGCCATATTGTGCCTCCATTCTTTGTTGTCTCAAATGACCTGGATATAGAGGTGGTGGAACATAAGGTGGTGGTGGAACGTATTTCTTTCCTAGTTCTTCAATAACAATAGGTTGCTTTTGCTTATCACCCGCATTACTTGGAGTTTCAGTTTCTACTTCTTCAAGGATGGGTTGTAATGAGGGTGCATCACCTTAAGTGGTTTTACCACTCCTAGTGGTGATGGCTTTGAGTTGAGCATTAGGGTTTGTCATAGTGATGCTGGGCAAAGCTCCTTGAGGTCTTTCAGATAGTTGTTTTGCAATTTGACCTACTTGGTGCTCTATGGTCTGTAATGATGCTTTGTTGCTTTTGATGTCAGTTTCATTTCTTTGGAACCTCTCCTCATTTCTTCGATCAGATTTCCAGATGTACTCATCTGTGGTTTGTGTGGTTAACAATAATTACCGCAATAAGTCTTCCATTGATGATGCTCCACGGTCTTGGTTACTACTGCTAGGACCTTGGTATAGTGGTTTCTGTTGTTGATAAGGTGGCCTTCGGTTGAATCCAGATGATTGTTGGTTATTCCCAGCATCTCTGTAATTCGAGTTGCTTCTCCAATTTGAATTGTATAAGTTGTTTGGGCCTCCTACGTAGTCAACATCTTCAACCATCATAATGCCTTGTGGGCACTCGCTAGTCTTGTGTGAATTTCCACATATGTTGCATCGTGTTGGAGTTTTCTTCAGCTCGCTTTGCAATTGTTTGAATTTTTTGGTTAGAGCTACTAATTGGGCTGCAATTAGGGTTTCAGAGTCTACTTGATGAATATCTTTAGGACTGGGCTTGGTTCTTAAGGGATTGTAAGCAAAGCTCTTCTTAGCTGCTCTTTCTAAGGCTTGGTATGCTTCTGTTGGTGTGACACTTCCAAAATCTCCTCCCGCACTTTGGTCTACCGCTTGCTTGTGGGCTCCGCTGATTGCATCGTAAAAGGTTTAACACTGCAGCCACAGATCTACTCCGTGATGTGGCATCTCCAAAGGAGACTTTTATATCTCTCCCATGCTGCATGTAATGATTCATCGTTGTCTTGGCGAAAACTTGTGATGCTACTTCTTAGTTTGGCAGTGCGACCGGGAGGAAAGTATTTCAACAGGAATTGTTCAGCCATTTCCGCCCATGTGGTGATGGAACCAGGCAGAAGTGAATGAAGCCAATCTATGGCTCGGCCTCGAAGTGAAAATGGAAAAAGTCTTAGTCAAATGGCGTCATCTGAAAAGTTATTGATTTTGAAGGTTGCACAAATACGAAGGAATCGTGAGATGTGAGCATTAGGATCTTCGTCTTGTAACCCATGGAACTGAACAGAGTTTTCTACGAGTTGGATAATACTAGACTTAATCTCGAAATTGTTGGCCGCTATTGCTGGTTGGACAACACTAGACTCATAACCATCTATTGACTGTGTGGCATAGTGTGTCATCTTCATTTCCTTGTCTTGATTAGCCATGTCTTCTTCAGATGGTGTATCTTCTAAAATATCTTCTTCAATGACTTGTGCTGCTTGTTGTGATCTTTTGCGCCATCTTTGACGGAAAAGTCATTCGGGTCCCGGAAGAGGCGGAACAAGTTCAGAACTAGACGAGTCGGACATACACTAACTTAAAGAAGCATAAACTAACTACGGCATAAAATGAATGAGGCAAAATAACTAAACTAACTAAGGCAAGATACCTAAAAATAAAAATGAGGTTTAAACAAAAAAATATATTAACGAGTTATATACAAGATAGTCAAAAATTTAGTTCGTCTTTCAAAAAGCTGTGTGTCCCTGGCAACGGCGCCAAAAACTTGATGGTGTGCGGATAGTATATAAATTTTAATAAATATTTTACACACAGATTCAATTTTAATTGGTTGTTACTAATACTAAACCACACACAGAAAAGGCAGTGTACCTGTCGTGTGGTAATATAGTGTTGGTAAGAACCGAGTATCAATCCGTGGACACACCTAACCTACTCAACAAACTTGATGTTTGACTATCAGATTTGGTTTTTGTTAAAGAAAGTGATAATTTGTTTTGGAAAGATTTCTAGGGTTTAAAAATAAACACTAATAGAAAGAAAGTAAACTAAGATTTGAAGCGTTTGGATTTAAAACCAGGGAATAAAAGTTATCATCCTAGCTAGACTCCACTTATGTAACTGTAATGAGTTGGTGGTGTGATTTAAAGATATGGATTAATGTAACTGTGTTAATGTTTATAAAGATGAACCGGCGCAATTTCTCGTCTATCCTGCTGCTATAGTGACTTGATCCTGTCAGGCTGAGTTTACTGCTCAGATCAAAGCCCTAGTAATGTAGGTAAATCTTTTGTGTCCTATTTGACATATGATTTCTGAAAACATAACTTAATGTTAAAAAAAATTTGATCAGGTTCCTTCCTAACATACCATTAGTTTTAGAAAACCGTAACAATTACTGAAGTTTCCGAACTAATAAAAGGGAACCCGCAAATGATCAGAAAGTTAAAGTGTTATGATTTCTAATAACCATTTCTAGTTCATTTGCCATGGGTTAATTATTAAGACCGGTTTCGCGAATGAAAGTTAATCATACGGTTTTTCAACTTTGTATGACGATCATAATCACAAACCATAAATTTAAAACTTCACGTTCAATTGTAGATGCTACCCATCAATAGTTTTCCCAAGATCACTATAACATTAACACAATATTTATCACACCATTAGTTCATCACAAATTACATAAGTTTCATCCGATTAGGATGATAAAAAGAGTTTAGCTCATAATGAGCTTGAACATAACAACATATAACAAAGAAGATAGATATGTAATCATCAGTGAAATGGAACAATCAAACCGATAATCCACAATGGATGGCGTTTAGACG
>BJCM01269713.1:0-17039 GCA_018326385.1 Flaveria bidentis
ATGAATATGCTCAAAATTTAGTGGGGAATCAAAGCCCCATGTTTGTTACAACTCACGGTTGTGATTTAGCCTTCAATTTGGTTCGGTTAGGAATTAGGGTTCTAAGGGATTTGGGGGTTTTGTTTATATGGTTTTTTTAAGAAATAAAAACCAAGTGATACCAAGGCCACGACCCTGGTTCACTGGTTAGACACTTACCCTTACAACCTTGAGGTCTCGGGTTCGAACCCGGGCTCCCTCATTCATTATTTTAAAAGGCATTTCAGCCTTAAATTAATTTTAGAAAATTTTTAATAAATATAAATGGATTTTGTAAACTCCAAATATTGTGAAGGCAACAAATCATTTTCTGTATTTTTTTTAAATTTAAACAATTAAATAATTTTTAAAATATTACTTTTGGTTATTTATATGAATTGTAAATAGTAAAGAATAAATTATTATTGGTTCAAACGTTGCTTTTAAATTATTGATTAAAACTTGTTATTTTCATTTAGTTATAAAACTTTATTTCAACTTTATATCTAAATTCTTCAAAATATTATAAATATTTTCTCCTTCATATCTTCATATAAAATGTAAATATATTTCTTTTCATTATTACAAGAAAATATAATTGTTTTCCATTCGTTAAATATCAATGTTTTACAAAACCCCAAATACCAAATTGAAACCCTAGTTCTCGTTTAACCATTAAACATATTATTAAGCTTAAAAATCTTGTAAATATACATTTTAGGTGCATTGTGAATGAATACGTTAAAACGACATTTACTACTCTATTTAATCTTCAAATATTTACTTATTTGATCAAGTGAGTATTTCTATACCCCTTTTTATATCTTCACACTTTGGAGTGAAACATGTTACCGTATAATCGTTGCACTTGTAAAACGTTTGATTCTTGTAAACTTATGGCAATTCACTTGTATGTTGTGGTTAGTTGATTTTTGTAGCTACCATGTAATGTCGATTATATGTACAATCATTAACTATTGCTAGCCTGGCGACGTCATAGATCTATGGAATTGACAAGCCTGCTTGGTTAATCCAAGTACACTTAGCTAATGTTATAATTGTAAATGTTTGAGACTTGTAAAACTGTCAAGGTTTGATTATGCATTCTGTCTTACATCCCTAGTTACTTTGTTCTCTAATTTCATGACATGAATTGTCATCTTTTATATGCTTATGTATTGAAAACTATGGAAATCTCACCAACTTTATGTTGACTTTTTATTTTTAACATGTTTTAGGAAATGCTCAAGTTTGATTTTCACCTTTGAAGCTTGTTCACATCTAGGAATGTACCTAGTTAAATAAATGTTTGAGCTTGAAATATTACTTTTATGCTTGTTAATTTCTTTATTTGAGACTTATGTTTGTAATATAACCTTTGGAACTTATGAATAATAAATTTGGATTTAATAATAGCTTTATGTGGCTGTGAACGATCTTAACTCTCATATCTTGACGTTTCTGCCGTCAAGGTTGGGGTGTGACAGCATGTAAGCACCCCTACATGGCTATGTCGCTGTGAAGCGTGATTCTGTGGAAAACTATAGCCTGCATGACCTACTCACTTATCCCATACGTCCATGTGCAGAGCAGAATCGGGGATTTTAACCTAAATTCACCCCTATTTCAACATAACTTTAAAATTATCTTAAATCCTAGCATGTCTCACCCCTTTAGGTGATTTTAGGTCTATTTCAAGTGTTCTTGAGATATTTGAAGGCTAAAATTAAAGATTTCATACTTTCAAGGATCATTTAACATCATTCACCCCATTTCAACTTTTAATGGTTTGAATTCCTTTAGATCTACTATAAGTTCTTCCATATTCTTGAGTTTGGGTGTGTTTTTGTAAGCATCATAGACTAAACACTTATTATCACTTGGATTAGACGAAACTGGGTATGATTTAACAACTTGTATAATGATTCTTGGTGATGTTTATGTTGATGCTATGATGAAGCTTGATTCTTTTTCAATGATTATGTGTGTTTGTTCTAGTTTGATGAAATATTCAATCTTGTGGGTGTTCTAAGTATGTGTATGTTAGAAAACCTCATGTTCTTACAAGACTTATGCATATAACAACATCTTTTGTATGTAATCTTGTAACAATTAACTAGGAATGGGAAATAAAGGTTGAAAGTATAGTAAAATTGTTTAAATGTATATCCTTATGCTTATGTTTGAGAAAACCATATTGTATGTCATTAATCTCTTTTGTCATTGTTATAAATTGTTTTGTAATCGTGGTATAAAGTTTATGAGTTAAAGAGTAATTGTAGTTTTGTATATTTTACGCAAGTTGAGGTGGTTATCATATGTTTATCAGGTTAACTTTCCAAAGATTTATGGAATTAGGTAACCCTAACGAGAGTCTAATTCATTTTTAACATTGACGTAATTGTATTATTAGTTACTCACGACAAACTTTATGTGGCTATTATGTGTTTATCGTTCTAGCTTTTTGAATGGTTATACGTCTAGATGTCCTTGACAAGGGGTTTAGACTACTTTCATGTATTATGTGTAAAAAATGGTCACACATCCGAGTTTTTGCTAGTTGTTAATTCATTGCTACATGGAATCAAAGTCCAAGTGGTATCTTTAATTGATTGTGCATCTTCATCTTTACTTCTTTGATTTGTTAGTTTAGCTTGCTAATCATTTTAGTTAATTAAATATTTGCAAATGCAAACTCAATTGATCGGTTAAATAGTGATGATGATTTAGTATTGCAAGCCATTGTGTCCACGAATCGATATTCGAGTCTTACCTAAAACTGTACTACTATGCGACAGGTGCACTTGCCTATTGTGTATAGTTGGTTTTTGGGTGATAATCGTTTCTTAAATTAAAACACAATTTTGTGAAAAAAATCCTAAAATCGTTTCTTAAATTAAAACACAATTTTGTGAAAAAATCCTTACTGAAAATATATATAACTTTACACACATATAAAATAATCAGAGTTGAACCAAAGGGTATTCTTGCAATCACAATGGGTTTTCTTCTAAGTGGGTTGAGGGTGTGAACCCGGCTAGAAATCGAATATGTGGATGCGATTAAGATAATACTTATTCTCTGAAGCAGGGTCGCACATTTACCATTTAAAAAAAGATGACGTTATAAATATTGCAAATTTTTAACAAAATGTATATCTACAATATGGAGTATAAAATATTAAATTAACAGGTAAATAAGATTCTTAAGTAAAAAATAAAAAAAAATGAAATTCAATTTTACTAAACATAATTTAAATAGGATAATAGGAACAACTAAAAGGGTAGATATCGCTTTTTAAAACCAAACTAGTTTGGTCAAAATTGATCAATATCGGTTTGGCTTTAAACCGGTTCTAGTTTTAAACCGGTTTGAGGGAAATACTCCTAACCTGGCCTATCCCAACCGATTTGGGTTGGTTCCCAATCGGTTCGGGTCGAAACTGCAACTATTTAAAAAAAACATAATCAAATAAAAATAATATAATTGAAATTATCTTACTTTATTCAATATTAAAGATTAAAGACTTATAAACTTGAAAAAAAAGTTACAAAGTCCTAACGTTATATTTATCTATTTTTTAAAACACAATTAAATAAGACAATATAACTAAAAATTCTTCCATAACGCTTTTAATCTTTGCCCCTGAAGCCCGAACTAGCACATAAGTATTCATGAAACATGACTTCATTGTCGGTAATTTCAGGTGTCAATCCACCTTCTACCTCATCCTCATGTATCTCGACTTCATATTCTAATTCGCCTTTGAGTGATATTTATATTGAATTCTTTCAGCCGCATCCAAATAATTTTTCAAGCAAATGGACATCTCGACTGCAAGAAGAACCAGTCTTGTTCTCCATATGGATATAACACTGTCACTAATAGAAAAACAGATTCCAAAGCTATCGTAAAAGCTTGGACGATTAGTAATCTCAGCCTAATGACAACTAGGATTGGAAATTGATTTTTCTTATCTTTCCATCAAGCCAACACATCAAAATTTTAAAATCTTGTACACTAAAACCAAATAAAAAGTATATCTCACCATACCTCCCAAGTTCGCTACTGAACTCAAGGCGTTACCTCGTTATCATTTAGTAAAATTTTAAACAAAACATACATCGGATCACTTGAACTTCTCGTAAATGCCACATTTCTCATTGTATCATGAATTTTTGTTGAGGTACCATATTTTATGATATAAACATCAAACATGTTAGATACTTCTTGGTTAAAATTAGATTTTACGGTTTGAATATAAAATGGGTCGTCATTCAATAAATATAAATCATAAATTGGGTTTTCCAATAAAGTTTCAACCCCCTACATATTCGTGGCGCTGCTAACATCAGTTAGGTTGAAAGTTACTAATCAACGTTGTCTTTAATAGTGCTTCTGATGGCGTCGGCGTTAGTGGCGCCATCCTACAACACACTTGATTTTTACTTGTAACTTTTCGAGAGATTTCCATTGATAGGTCTTGGGTCCCGTAATTCTTTTTCTAGCTCAAGTTATGCTCATAATATTGATGATATGTTCAACATGTTTGAAAACAATGTCGAACATTAACTATAGCATTTGCTCATATCATGAAACCAATATAAATTTAGCTTGTTTTATTTTAAAAAACATTTATCTTTAGATATATATTTTTTCTTCCTACTAACTACATGATTTTTTTAAGGTGAAAGTCTAAAAAGCCTACTCGATTACAAACCCAATTAGTGAGATTCGCCGACCTATTAGAGAGTCATCGTACCCGTCAATTCCACTTCTCGTACCGCTCTAGAAATTGTGTTTGAGACAATGTTGTTTTTTTGTTTCAAAAATTAAGAGGAATGATTGCAAATTTTATGAAGGTGTTTGAGATTTTCACGTATATATAACACTAAAAAAATATTTTAAGACGAGCGGTTGCACCCCTCCATAAGCCTTAGGTTCGTCATTGTATAGGGCACACACATATATTATGTTTTTTTATTTATTATTCCGGTCATGCATCAGATTTTGCACCATGTGCCAACATTGCTTTAGGAGACAACACATACTTGTTTTTATGTTGCTATTCTTTTTCGTTTTTCATCTTATGGGCACGCAAATGATTTGACAAATACATACTATTCAGGATGTATTCTATGAGTTAAACATATAATAATCTTACTTTTTTTATATTCCTTTAACATAAAAAAGTTGTGCGCTATTTCGTTTTGGAAGTTTAGACTCTAGAGTTGGTTCGTATATTTTGAATGTCTCGTGCAACAAGTAAAAATAGTCTCTTAAAATATAAAGTTATATAAACAAAATTCATTAGTGTTACTATAATTATGATATCAATAAGCAAAAATATATTGTTGTAAAATAACTTATCTTAGTTAAATAAGTCGTAAGAATCTCCTAACATTTTTTAGAGTAAAAATGTTGGTCATGTTTTTATGATTCATACTCTCTAAGATATCAGTGCACATTATGATTCATCGATGTATGATAATGACTCGTAAATGCTAACGTAATTCAGTCATACGTGATTTGCTAATATTGGGCCCTTTGTTAAAATCTTGATTGATCGTGCTATTAAAATCAAATTTTAACTTATATATAAAATTTCAAATTTTGAAGAATTTAAAGGTGCATGATATAACAATAGATCATCTAGAAGCATTCACAGTCCATTTCTTAAAATTATGTGAATGAGAGCTCTTAAATTATATGGAACGGTTTAAGTGATTGTGAGTGGAGGACAGAAAAAATGTTATCGTTCATCTGTAAATTTAAATATTTATTGTTCAACCCTTATAAATTTTTTAATATTTTTAAAAGTGGTTGTGAATGGAGGAGAACGAAAAAATAATGAAAAAGGTATAAAATTATATTATTTAATTGAAATGAAAGAGAAGAAGTATTGAATTTTAATATAATTATAAGGATGAAAAAAAATGCTAGATGTAAGTGCTCTGAAGCCACTACTTTTATCATTATCAGGCGGTGAGGATGATCACATCACATATATTATCTCGTCATGCAGTTTGACAATTATTCCTCTCCCGACGATTATAATCGATGTTACCAAACATTTTGAGAAAACCATGCTGTGATAGAAAATGTTTGTGAAAACCACCAATGATAATAATAAACCCATCTAACAATTTTGTAAACAAGTTTTAGAAATGATGGTAAATAAAAAGATTTTAAATAATGATACAATATAATTATTTTAAATTCGTTTGTTCCACCTCATGGTGCCATCGCATAGTGGTGTTTCCCGCGACACATATTAGTCACCTCAGCCCGTCAGGAAAACATGATAAGGATACCACATGATAAAAATGATTAATGATTTTTAAGACAAGTGATTTATTACTATTCAATGATTACAATAAATCCATGTTGTGGTACAATTTAACATTGCTAGTGATGAATCCATCTCACAAATTTATAAACATGTGTTTATAAATAGATGTAAAGTTTCTATCATGTGGTCTAACATCACATTTAAAGGTAGTTAGCAAAAACAAGTTATTATAAAGATAAAAAATTTATTATGTACATTCTAAAATAGTAACATGAAGGACAACAAGCTCAACGTGAAGTCACAAACACCACCCAATGATGGCTTGGTATTTCTAGCGAAACTAGTCGACCACCTTAGTCCTCCTGGAGGTGCAAGGAAGGCATAAAGCATTACCACATGGTCTAAGTGATTTACTATAGTCTAAGAATGACACATGATTTATCATCATTCAATGGTTTTATCATAAGTAATTGTTTTTATTTAGGATCCTAATATTAAAACACTCATTATTATAAATCACATTCCTATACGCATTATATAACATTATACAAATCATATGAGATCGAATAAATTGTAAAGAATAAACATTCAAAAGACTGTTAGAAAAATTATACGACCCAAGTAATTAAACAAAAATTTTGATTTGTAATTAAGTAATGGGACCCTCAATTAACACATCAAAGCTCATTTGTGATCATATCAAACAAATAACTTCACAAAACCTCATTCCAAACACCCCCAAATGTATGATGGATCTAATTTGAATCATCACACATTACATTACACAGAATCCAAAGGCCTCTCCAGCTTTTGAGGGTTCATTCTTGCACTTTTTCACGAGAAAGATTAGGGTTTCATCACGGGTAAAGAATTAAAGATCAAACCCCTCTTTTCCCACCCAACTCCATCAACCCCATATCAAATTCTCCATCTTTATTCCAATTATCAACACCCAATTTGTGGGTTCATCGATTAACCATCACTTGCAGAAGAAACCCATGTAAAAATGCTGGAACACCATTGAAAAAGGGCAACAGTGAAAGAGAAAGAGGGGTTTCTTTACGAAAACGTACATGTGAAGCTAATTGATGTTTATCAGTTATCACGAGCTGCTTAACACTTTACCTTCAAGTTTCCCCCTTTTACCCTGTGGAACATGCAATTTGTGTTCATATGGATGCTCGTGAATCTAGGGTTTGTTTAGTGGATGCAATTTAGTTCAAGATGGAGGATATTGGGTTGTTTAATCAAGGGTTGAAATGGTTAGAATCGGAGAGTTATTGTTGTTCTGCTGTAGCGATGAAAGCTGCTGGTGGTTTGATTCATAAATTTGAGGCTTTTGTTCTACTGCATTGGCCTACGGTCTGCAATGGGTGTGGTAGACTGTGTAAATTGTTCTGTTTTATGCTGTTTTATTGGAAAGATTGTGTTATCAGGGGATTTAGATCGGTTTTCGATTTGGGTACTGTGGCTCTGCTTATCATCATATGGAGTTGCTTCCTTAGTTTGACATCAGTATCTTGCTTGCTTTATGTTCTTGTTAGTATGGTAAGCTTATGAGTTATGTATCATTTCATTGTAATATTATGTTGCTGTATACAGGTTACTATGTTAATTTGTGCATTGGGTACTGTGGCTCTGCTTATCATCATGTGGTTGTTTGACTTGTTGAGTTGTTATATCATACAAGATTTTGCAATTGTATTACTAATGTTTCTGTAATGGTTTAGTGTTTCATGATTTAATCTACTTTGTCAAATATCTGGTGTATCTTGCTTGCTTTATGTTCTTGTTAGTATGGTAAGCTTATGAGTTATGTATCATTTCATTGTAATATTATGTTGCTGTATACAGGTTACTATGTTAATTTGTGCATTGGGTACTGTGGCTCTGCTTATCATCATGTGGTTGTTTGACTTGTTGAGTTGTTATATCATACAAGATTTTGCAATTGTATTACTAATGTTTCTGTAATGGTTTAGTGTTTCATGATTTAATCTACTTTGTCAAATATCTGGTGTATAATTTCTTTTTATAACCTTGTATGTCAAAGTATCTAGCCGTAATTGGTGCAATTTTTTATAACAATTATGAACTGCTTCTTTTCAGGGAGCTGCTGGTTGTGCTGTGCACTATTTGGGATATACACCTGGTTTATTTATTGTAGGGTTGTTTGCCATTTTGATACTGTGGATGTATGCCAACTTTTGGACCACTGGTTTATTATTTATCATTGGAGGTGAGTCTATTTTTTCTTCTTAATATTACAATGTTAACGTTATAAAACCATACGTTACCAAAGGGCTTGTTGCCTAGCGGTATCAACGAGTGTAGTAAAAGTATTCATCTTTAAGTGGCCGAGGGTTCTACTTCCATGGTAACTATTGGCGATGTGATACATATTTAGGAGTAGGTTTAGCGGGTGTGTTAGTTAGCCATTCTAGAAATCATAAAGAATACATTACCCCTTTGACCCAAGCTATCCATTTGTAGATAATGGGTTGAATTGCCACATACCCTATGTTTTAAGCACAAATAGAAATGAAATTTACTCTTTTTTCTTAGCAACAATCAATAAAGCACAAAATAGAAACCAAGTTGCTCTATATTGTGGTTGTAGGAACCAAGTTACATACTTATATCTAATTACGAATTGTAGCAATAATCAGCATATTCAACCAGTTGCACACCATTTATCTGATTTTATTTTTAAAATGTATTGTCATGGAATCTTATTTGTTGTTTTAGTGTATATGTATATGCCACTTGGCATTTAATGTGAGATTTCAACAATTATTTATAAATATAACTTTTTAAAAGATCTGTTTCTCAAACATGTAGTAAGTTTTATAGTTTTTCTTTTTTTTTTTTTTTTTGCACAGGTAAAATCAGTTAAAATGAGATTGATTTCTAAAATGGGTAATAACTTTTAAGCTACTTTCTAATATGCACCTAATTTAATGTTGATTGCCAAACAAAAAGAATTTTGTAAGTTTGTTTTTTTTTCTTGCAGGTGCCCAAACTTTAGCGTTCAATATTTAATACATACATCTTGTATATCGCAGGTTATGTATTCTCCCTAAACCATGCAAGATTGGTGATTTTGATGGCAACAATATATGCACTTTATTTTGTAAGAAGCCAAGCTGGTTGGTCTGGGGTATATGTATCAATTAACCTTGCATTTCTCTCTAATGATGTATTAAACTTCATGATTCAATGGAGTGATAACATAAGTGAAAAAACACATTTTGAAGAACCAAAAATGCCCGAATCATTTGTTGATGATGAATTTGTGTCTGAGAGTGAGTTTTCAATTCCTAACGATGAACCTGAAAAGGTGCAATCGTATAAATCTTCAAGCAAACCAGCTGCCACTACAACTGTTGAAAATAAACAAAAAGAATCTTTGAATGTCCCTGTGGTCAAAGATGATGGAGATGCAATTAAAGAGATGAAAAGAATTCTTGCATGTCTGGATCACTATGAAGCTTTGGAGTTTTCTCGTTACAAGAAAATTGATGCTATGCTGTTGAAGAAGGAATATAGGAAAAAGGTATGCTGCCTTTGAAAAACCAAGTTTTTGATACTGATTGATTGATTAATTACGGGTCAAATAATGAGTTTCATGCTCGCTGCAACAAAACTGATAATCTAATTTTAAAATAGTATGACTTATGCCTCCTTTCTTTTAACCTAACTCGAGAAACTTTTGCTCTCATTTTCTTTTTCACTCAAACGTTCGGTTATTTGATTATTACAGCTTTCATACAATGGGATCACATCCATACGTTTTTTGCTAATTGCTACAAACTGGCTTATGATCTTATAAGGTGTTTGGATTTGCCTTTTGGAACTGGTCAAGATCATTGCTACTGGTTATCATCATTTCAGGGCTAAATTATGAGTTTTATACTAGCTCCAATAAATTTGATTTTTTTTTGTAAATTTCAGGGGATTCTACTACTATTTTTCCTACAAAAATGTCATTTTTGGTCATTTAGTCTATTAAATCTTTAAAATAATCAGAATTTTTGAAACACCAAAACATTTGATAATATGATTATTGCAACTCTGTATAACAGAAGCACTTGCAGGCGCTTTGCTGGAACGTGTTTTATTTTAGCTGATTATCTAATACTGATTGTCTGATATCACATAAGCACTTTCAAAACTTACATCCAAACACCTTTTAATGTCATTTTCCAAAATTAATTGCAGTTTTACCCCTCCTTTCTGGTCATCTTTGTCTTATATTTTACTCTTCTTATCAGGCCATGCTTGTGCACCCTGATAAAAACATGGGAAGTCCACTTGCAAGTGAATCCTTTAAAAAGATTCAATGTGCATATGAGGTAATCATCATCTGTTTCACTCAGGAATTTGGTAAATGTTATCATTATAATCATTATCATTTTTTTGGTAAATATTAATATATATTCAACTGATGTGCTATTATGGTTAGGTTCTTTCTGATTCTTTGAAAAAAAGAGATTATGATGATCAACTGAGAAAGGAAGAATCTAAGAGCCTGTCTCACAAGTCTCCAAGTACTTCCCATCAGGTACAATGTTAAGCCCATAAAGAATTGCATCTTTTTTTATTATCAGACAATTAGTTGCTTATATAGTTATGTAATTAAGTAAACAAAGATGTCAAAATAGACCCTTTGGGCTTTGACATAATTTGCACATAAGTTGATAGGCTTCATTTACATAAGGTCCTTTCTATCACAATATTTTACCGTAGCCGGCCAAACAGGTCAACAAGTGATGACATGTTTTTGAAGTTCAGCAAATTGCTGATGTGGGATTCTAAATATTTTTCTCATTATTTATTCTATTCGTTTGGTTATTATATTAATTATAAATAATAGAAATGTATTAGTAGTATATATAAAAGTTAAAGCTACTTACAAAAGTAATCTTACTACTTTGTCCATGTGTCGTTTATGTCAGTATGAAACCAGATTTTGTAAGTGACTTTTTTGTTAAATTCTAACAAGTTATAGGATTCTTTTATGCAAAATAAAGTCTAGTGACTTACATGCCATTTCTATGAAAGTCTATAGGGTTTTTAAATCATTATTTGTAGATATATTATTATGCTTGATGTATTGGTCTAAGTAAGCATCATTAGCGAGAAAACCCCCTCAAAAGCTGGCTGATTTTGTATTTCTTTCATATTTCACTAATTTGAATAAAACATCATTCAGGTCCTATCAATAAATCTATATAGAACCATATATATAAATGACTATTGTAATATTTTCTGTGAAGGCTATATGTTAGAGTTATATCTCTATAAACTCCTCAATGTGCAATGTCTTTTCTATAGCAATTTAAATACTATTTGCATTATTTACGCTCATGATTTTTTCGGGTCAAGGTATTGAATTTTTATCTGATTAAAAAAAAACCTTTTTATATATGTCACTATATAGCAGGAAAGCACTGAATACTGCTCTGAGGAATCAAGACGTATACATTGCACAAAATGCGGTCTTTCACATATATGGATATGTACAAATAGGGCCAAGTCTAAAGCAAGATGGTGCCAGGTGGGCCCTTGATTCAGGCAAAAATCATCTTTTATCTTATAATAGTTTTAATTAATTTGTTTGTTTCAGGATTGCTGTCAGTATCATCAAGCCAAGGACGGGGACGGGTGGGTAGAATACAAAGGCTCACTTGTATTTGATCGACCTCAAAAGGTTTGTAGGTGCTTGTTTATTTTATTCAATTTTTTGAGCATTTGAAACAAAACCAATAAATTAAGTTAACTGTTAATTAATGAATCAAGAACTGTCAACTGTATAATGTAAAGTGAATTAGTGAAATGGAACTGAAATTAACCATCATGGGACTAAACGGAGCAACTGTAACTTTTTTATACATAAATAGATTTTTTGACACAATTTGTGCGTGCTCCAACTAATTAGACACATAGACTACAAAAGTCTTCGCTTTTACACCTTTTCTCCCTCCATCCTGAAATTATTTTCTGTAATTTATTCTGGTTTGTCCCCAAATAACCGTCCACCTTCAAAAAAATTATAGTTATTCCCTCTGTCCCATAATCATTGTCTAGATTACAATTTTTGTTTGTCCCAAAAATTTGTCTATTTTAAAAAATGGATAGCTGTTGTTTACCAATTTCTGAGATTAACCTTGATTAGATTTATCATAATATATTACAAATCAATGATATCTTAATTACATGGACGGTAAATATAACATTCTATTAGCTGAAAATTGAGTTAGTTGAACATTATCATAATCATCTTGCTAGTTTTCTAAGTTAGTCGTGATCTTATATGCATTAAGGGTAAAATTGATATGCTGCTAAGTGTGCCAACTAAAATCTGCATGAATTGTACATATATTAAATTGTGTCTGTGTGTGTTTTTTTTTTGTTTTTGTGGGCTTTTATCTTGGGACGGAGGTAGTTATTATATTTTACTTATGACCTTTATCCCATTTCGAGGTGCATTATGCCTTGTTCAACTCTTCTTATATCTCTTACAATTATCCTTTTTACTGGCACTTTGCTAATTGTTATAATATACTTTTAGGCGGAAATCCCACGCGCATTTGTTTGTGCCGAGAGCAGGATATTTGATGTTTCAGAATGGGCCATTTGTCAGGTCTGCACTCTTAAATTATCCATACTTCTAGTTTTAAAGATTTTAGTGAGAAACTGAGAAATAGTTCAAAAAGGAGAAATTATCGGATAATTTACATGTAAAAGTCAAATCCAGTTTTGTTGCAACTTTTAAATTGAATAACCGGAACTTATTATTTTGTTCTTGAATAATCAGTATCGGTTTTGCAACGCCCAAAATCTAGAAACTGATACACAATAATGAATAATCATATACCCTTAAATACATGAGTGTGTAAGAAGCTAAAAGTTAGTTTATGTGCACAGGGTATGGCTTGTAGGCCGAACACACATCGCCCAAGTTTTCATGTAAACATGGTGGCATTAGAGAAAAGTCAACGGGCAAACTCGAGCAGATACCCATGGGATCTAGATGCAGAAATGACCGATGAAGAAGAAGAATTTGAGCTATGGCTGCAACAAGCAGTAGCTTCGGGTTTATTTTGTGAAACCTCAAAACGTAGGAAAAGTTGGAGCCCGTTTAAGTTACCTCAGAAAAAAAGCGGGAAAAAACAATGGAATCGAATGTCTCAATGATACCGATAATAATCGTTTTAGGTGTAGATAACTTGTAGTTTTGAAATTTATTGCAGATTTGCAGCTATAAGTTAAGTTGGCAAAAATGGGTGCAAAATGTGTATATTATTAATTACATTGATGATGATGCCACTGTGTTGATGGAAAAAAAATGTTAGAAAAATAGGCATTAGCTTGTAATCAGCTAAGTGAAAATGTTGTATTAGGTTTTTAGTTCTTATATGTTTAGATTTGGGCTCTTTGGGGATTGTAAGAAATTAATAGTGATAGATTTATTTTGATGAACAACTCTTAAACTGATTATTAAAAATAATTTCTCTCTAGAATAATCGAATAATCATAACTGAACTGCTTTAATAACTAAACATCAAACAGATTATCCGCAATTGATAACCAATAATCTATTTCATCACAATTCCTATTCTGTATCTTAATTCTTGTATTATTTTTTAAATAAATTCTCAAAATGTTATTTTTCTCTATTTTTTTCTCACAAAATGTCTCCCTCAAAAATTTCTTCTCAAAATGTTCCTATATTCCGCCTGTAGAGTACATGCGTGCGTTTGTTTAGGTATATGTGTCTATCTGTGATTTATTTTGCTTTACAACGTGTGGACGTCGGCGCCTCGAAAATTTTGAGCTGATGGTGTTGGATCTAGCCTAGTCATGGCCCATGGATGGATCACATTTTGGGCTTAGATTAAAACCTATTATTGAAAATTTCAAAATCTTCATCTCCGCTTAGAAGCTTATTTTTTCACAAGCACATAGCGCGCTCAACCTTCTGTCTGCTAGAATTACGTTGTGCACTATCACACAACTATGCATTGTTACGTTCGTCAAACGAAACACTAGAACACTAGTAAGATCTCGAAGATGACGAAATTCATGGAAAGGAAATAAGTAAAACGTAAAGGGTGTGAAAAGTACGTAAGTTGAGAGGGTATGAGAAGAAGTAGGCGTGAAAAAGTATGTAAGTTGAGAGTGAATGACCATGGTCTTGATGGCCCCTCCAATTGCGATCCCGAAACAATGGTGAGGCAGTGTTCCCCTTTCTAGCACTCGTGAGCAAACGTCCAACTCAGTAGTGTCGTCTCAAACTATCACCCCCTGTTCCCTCCTTAGGAATGAGGATCACCAATTGTTATTATGCTCTTCCATTGCGCTAAACACCCTCACAAAAACGGAGTGAGGGTAACCCAAACCCACAATTTTTCGTTCTTTGATGTAATGTTAGTTTTCGTTCTTCTTTCAATGCACTTCTATAAATAAACAAATTTGATGTAATGTTAGTTTTCGTTCTTCTTTCAATGCACTTCTTCTATATACTTAATTCTTATGCCCGAGGGTGGTCACGTCTCTTTCCTGTGATGAGTCCTAATGGTGGTCTGTTTTGCAGGATCCATTTTGTTTCCGACAAGACAAGCATTCGATTCATCTCCCATCAATTTTTCGAGGAAGCTCCATTGAAGAAAGATCTCCATTTATTGACCCGACAGTGATTTACCTAAGCAAACGTATATTTAAGCTTATATTTGTTTGATTTTATATTAACATATAGTTATGGTTGTTTGTTGAAATCAATCACGGAATTAATTATACAACTCAAGAACCAAGATCAAAAGGATTAACAACTTGAATCGAGAATAAAAAACGATTTGAACTATTATTAACAACAGGAGGTCTTTACAAAGAAATGAAGATCGAACTCTCTAATTAACCTCATGACTATTAATCCCCTTTATACACTTCATCATTAACATAATATTAACAAACTAATTATCAGTTAACCACTAATCAACCCTCAACTTTAGCTAACTGTTAGCACCCTTACACTTTACATTTTAACTATTTGAATATAACAACTCTACAAATGACACTCATACTTGACTTGTATACTATATTTCACAAAATGTGACTGCATAGAGTACGTCTTGAGGATCGATGTGCCTAATGAGTTAATCTTTAATTGTTTGAGGCGACAATCACACGAGGTTCTAACTGTGATTCATCCTATCACCGGATTTAGTTAACCATTAAGAAATTGTTAACGTTAAACGGGTTCAAGGCGAGGGCCTCTCTAGGCATAGATGCACATGAGGGGCCTTGAGTGACTCGTCATATATCAACTGGGCACACTTACAATCACGAATGTGGTTTGGGTATATATGAGAGCATTCACAGTCCATTCCCTATATTTCTGTGAGTATGTTTCCTATATTATATGATATAGTTATTAGTAGATGCACATGAGGGGCCTTGAGTGACTCGTCATATATCAACTGGGCACACTTACAATCACGAATGTGGTTTGGGTATATATGAGAGCATTCACAGTCCATTCCCTATATTTCTGTGAGTATGTTTCCTATATTATATGATATAGTTATTAGTAGATGCACATGAGGGGCCTTGAGTGACTCGTCATATATCAACTGGGCACACTTACAATCACGAATGTGGTTTGGGTATATATGAGAGCATTCACAGTCCATTCCCTATATTTCTGTGAGTATGTTTCCTATATTATATGATATAGTTATTAGTAGATGCACATGAGGGGCCTTGAGTGACTCGTCATATATCAACTGGGCACACTTACAATCACGAATGTGGTTTGGGTATATATGAGAGCATTCACAGTCCATTCCCTATATTTCTGTGAGTATGTTTCCTATATTATATGATATAGTTATTAGTGGTTGTGAGTGAAGGATATGATAAATTTACGGTTCAATTTGTATTTTGGAGAATCACTATCCAAAACCATATAATGGTTTTAATATATTTTAAGTGGTTGTTAGTGAAAAAGAGAGAAAAAAATAATGATAAAGTTAAGAATGAGAGAGAAAAAGTAGTGATTTTTAGTATAATTATATGGATAAAGATAGAGAATGACATTACATGGCCGGTCTTGAAAGTCTTTGAATAATTCTAGGCCCTGGGAGAGTAGAAAAATGAACCCTATAATATAGTGTCAATAACCAGTATCTTAAAAATCTATAATACGACAATTATTGTTTTATCAATAAATAAAAGTATTGTAGCAAAATAAATTTAATCTACTTACTTAACCGAATCGTAAGACTCTCCTAACGTTTTTTACTTGAGTTTAGATTGGATCGACTAAACTAATTAAAATGTTAACGGATCCAAAGTTTCAATTGATAATTAAATTTTTATTAGGTTTGTTAATAATATATAGCTATTTTTATATATACATACATATATAATTTTAATTTTTTTAACATTTCGGGTCCTTGATAAGATTGGGTTTTGAACAGTCGCTCACCTTGTCCACCCTCAGGGCCTCCCATGCATGACAAGAACTAATATATGATATAACCAAATTATGTACAAATTTAAAAAAATGTTTTTGGAGCTATAGAATTAGGACAGGTGATATAGATATATATGTACATATACATATACATATACATATACATATACATATACATATACATATACATATACATATACATATACATATACATATACATATACATATACATATACATATACATATACA
>BJCM01269720.1:0-17056 GCA_018326385.1 Flaveria bidentis
TAGTATTTATCTTTATTTTGAATTATGGTTTATCTTTGAAGTTTGTTAGCTAAAAATTAGGATTTGAAAGACTTAAATACGTTCGTTTCGGAATAAAGTTTTGGTTGATTGTTTTGAGAATTCTATTGTTTGTGTTTTTTCTCTGATTATCCTCTACCTCTGATTTGCGTGAGTAATATCGCATCATATACTTTCTATGACTTTATGAATGGTTAAAAACTTGAAATTCCATCATATATTTGGTTTTAACAACTTTTGTTGAAGTTTTTGCACTTCATACTGCAGTTAATGAATTTTGTTACTCCATGCAGGTGAGGTCATTTGGTGGAGAAAAACGTCAAATGCTAATGTTTGGTAACCAGGTTAATACTTGATGTCCATAGATGTCCCGATCATATACGCCTGAGGTATTTTTAACCATTTGATTTATATATTATTGTTTTGACCAGGTTCTCGAGTATCAAAAAAGTGGAATCAAGCTTGGAGTTTATAAATCTGTTAATGAATCAATAACTAGAGTTGCAGTGTATGTATCTTTGCTAGCCTTATATATTCTTGGAGGAAACAAAGTTAAGGCGGTAAGAGATGTTTCATTCTTGTTTATATTTAATTTTACTCGAGGTCATAGAAGCACATGTTGGATGACAAGTCAAAATGAGTTCGGCTGAAATGGCCTTGTGCCAATATACTTCTGGTCCAAATCTTTTAATTTTTTAATTAAATATTTTATCTGTCTGATAAGATTAGCTTTATATTATCTCAGTAATAATGATATTTCATTAAATAAAACATTCTAAGAGGTTATATGCTTTAAAAGTAAACTTTTTATGACTTTCTGCCTGTTTGGCCCATTTCCTATGAAGCTACTTTTTCTAATTTACCTGTTTTGTTAAATAATTTCTTTTTCAGGGTGAGCTCTCAGTGGGAACGGTTGCTTCTTTTATTGGATACACTTTCACTTTGACATTTGCTGTGAGTACTGTTATTTGGTTTATTTCATTTACTCTATTCATATATCATCTCCATCTGATATTAAATTTGTCAGGTTCAAGGATTGGTTAACACAATAGGGGATCTGAGGGGGGCTTTTGCTGCTACAGAGAGAATTAACTCCATCTTATCTGAGTCAGAAATTGATCAAGCATTAGCTTATGGTTTGGAGAAAGACATCAAGCAAGAATTAACCACAGATAATAACTTAAAATTGTTTTTCATCAATGACCAAGATGATAAAAGGCGGTCTCAGAACATGAGGTATATGTCATCTTTAACAACAGCCAGCAGTGTTCGTAGTCTTGCAAGTACTGGTGATATATGTCTTGAAGGTATCTGATATCAAAAATCAATGATCTCATTTCAGAATTCAGATGTCAGTTGAACACCGAAACTAAGATCACACAACTCGCTTTTCTGTTTGTTTTCAGATGTGCATTTTTCATATCCCTTGAGACCTGATGTAGAGATCCTTAATGGTCTTGATTTGACACTAAAATGTGGAACTGTTACAGCTCTAGTGGGTTCAAGTGGTGCTGGAAAGAGCACCATAGTACAGCTTTTGGCACGGTTTTACGAGGCATGTATAAATTAATTATGATTTTTCCATGCCTGGGTGGAAATTGATACTTAGAGATGACGAATGGTAAAGTTGGACAGGCTGGGTAATGGGTAAAAAACCAGTATTTGATGAAGAATCATTGTGTTAATTATGATTACAAAAACAATATTATTGCAATATTAAACTGAATCTTTGAGTAAAATCCGAATTAGAAGGCTCTAATTAGAAACAGAGTTTGGGAGACTTTCTACCTGTTCAACCTGTCTTTTAGCCATTTTTTAATTGACCCATTTGACATAAAATCCTATAGAAGTGTAGGGTAGTCACCATTCACCAAGTTTCCTATTTCTTGCAGCCGACACAAGGTAGGATAACAGTTGCTGGAGAGGATTTAAGGACATTTGATAAGAGTGAATGGGCCCGCGTTGTCTCCATAGTCAATCAAGTATACTCATAGATTTCTGACCATCTAATTCCACACTAACAGTAACTATTGCATATATATGCTTCATCTTTTGTTGTTCCAACACAAAATTTGTCAGGAACCAGTTCTTTTCTCGGTATCTGTGGGAGAGAACATTGCATATGGGCTCCCAGATGAAAACGTATCAAAAGATGATGTTATAGCAGCAGCCAAAGCTGCAAATGCGCATGACTTTATAATCTCACTTCCAGAGGTTTGACTTCTGTATAATTTTCACATATTCACTTCCTGTCATTATCCTTTTCCCAATTTTGATTAATTTCAGGGCTATGATACGCTTGTTGGTGAAAGAGGAGGCTTACTCAGCGGGGGCCAAAGACAGGTAAAGTGTTATTTGTAAATAAACAAACAGACCCGTCCTGAGTCCTGAGTCCTGAATCCTGAATATTTGCATGAACTTGCAGAGGGTTGCTATTGCGAGGGCCCTGCTAAAAAACGCTCCTATCTTAATACTAGACGAGGTAATTTCTTTGAAAAAGTGATGTTATGCATTAAGCTGTTGTACAGTACAGGTGGGCTGACTTTGATGTCAACTTTAATTCCAGGCCACGAGTGCTTTAGACACGGTCAGTGAGCAGTTAGTCCAGGACGCACTTAACCATTTGATGAAGGGAAGAACAACATTGGTAATTGCACACAGGTTAAGCACGGTTCAAAATGCAGACCAGATTGCTCTTTGTTCCGAGGGGAGAATCGCAGAGCTAGGCACTCACTCTGAGTTACTGGCTAGGAGGGGAGATTACGCGTCTCTTGTTGGCACTCAAAGGCTTGCATTTGAGTAAGAGTATAATAGTAAACTAATCCTTGATTGGCTTGCCTTGAATTTAAGATCAACCTTGTAAGAACATGTGATTTTTTATAGCAATGTGTTATGAACTGATATGAGATGGTCAATCTACCAATATAACCCTTTGAGCGGGGTTAGACTCCAAGGAAACAAAGATAAGAATAGAGAATTTTTTGCCACAATTTATTTCATTCTATAGTTGAAATTACAATGCTTAAATACTAAATGTTTACTTCCTACTGCACTTGAAAATAAACGTGGGGTTGCTGTTGATATAAAATATTATCACTAAACATGGGTAAACATAAGAATTATGAGCCTTAGCCAAACCTTTACCTATTGGACTGAGATCATGGGAGGCTATGGTTGGTGACCTGATCACAATGCAACAAAGCAACAAAGAATCATTTACAGAATTCAGCTTAAACAATCAGATCCATACCACTTATGGATCTACAATATTTTATCACGGGGTTGGAAATGTTTTAAGCTTAAATGTGTATCACTAAATTTATAATATTTTTTGATTCGGTTCATGTCGGATAACATGATATAATATGATTTAAACAAGTCTAGTAAACATTTTTAAAAAACCTAGTATATATCCATATAATTTATTATTGTATGGTTATCGTAAAAAAATATTTAATCTAAAAGGCCTATGAAAAATTATGGGCTTGACACGTGTCATTTAATTGTATTAAAGAGATTGATATTTTGATAATTGTGTTAAATACGTTATCTTAATGTGTTTTGTACGTTTATTATGTCAAATATCAGTTCATTATGCATACATTTTACAACATTTGTTTTATGTATTTATCATTGTGTTTTATATTTTTAATAAATTTGTATTATTTTGTCATTGTTTCTATAGATTATATAAACTTGTTAGTTATCATTGTGTTTTACAATTAGAAATACACAATAATATACTTTCACAAATGTATTTTTCGAAACTCATAGTGTCAAAGATGAGATAATGTGTTTTTTTGTCATTGTTTTCTTATAGATTATATAACTTGTTATCTATGATTGTATTTTATAATTATAAGTACACAATAACTTTATTTCACCAATGTATTTTATAAAACTAATATTGTTTAAGATAACACAATAACGATAACACATGAGATATTGTGTTATTTCGTTATTGTTTTGAATGTATTAGATTAATTAGTTGGTTATCTATTATTATGATTTACATATTAAAGATGCACAAAAATGTTATTCTATCATTATATATTTTTAAAATTCATCATTTTAGGATAGCACAATAGTATTTAAAAAAATACAATAACTAATAAAAAGACACAATGAACTAAATTAAAAATACAATGATAAGAAATAAACTTAAGAATATAAAAAATATTATATTTTTATGTAACAATACTATATTTGTTTTACTTACAAAAAATACTAGTTTTATGATTCTTTCTACATCACTCATTCACTCACTCACTCACCCTACGAACGTTAAAAACTTCATATTATTCAATATCTCTATCTCTTTCTTCTCTTATAGACTTCTACAAGTCTCTAGTCATGTCCTTTGTCTCTCAACCCACCCAAAATTGGTGGAAGGAAAAATATAATAGAGGGTCGTTAAATTTTTATTTATGGGGTTGTTGTCAATTTTTTTTTAGGGATGGGTGCTAAAATTAACTAGGGGGTCTGTGTCTGAATTTTTTAACAGTCAATAAAGATTTCATCCTTGATAACTAAATTAGTGGTTGTAGGCTGCACGTTGTAAGTATGTATGCTGAAATTCATATTGCAAGTCTGTCGGCTGCAACTTTTCCATTGGCAGCTTCATTTTTGAACATGTTACACGAAAATAGACCTGCATTTTTTCACATTCTTCTGCAGCATAAGTTTGCAGATAAATTTGTTTTGACAATATTTTCTTAATACTTTTGTGGACAATGTTGCATGAACAAACGAAGATGTACAAGCTTATAGAGGATGGTAGCGTTATGGTAGATCTCTTTCTGATAATAATTAACAAAGAGAACTATAGATATCACTAACTTATGGTAAAGGCACTACAAAAACATTAATAAAAAGAAGATGGTGCTTGCACAAATACTTGATTCTAGAAGAGATTACGGTATCATTCAAATCAAATGTTAAGTTGAGGAAAACAAGTTATAGGAAGTTCTCAAATAGATCGAAGAGAATCATGAATGAAAAAAAGCCGAGCTTGAAGCTGAAGCTGAAGCTATCTAATAATACCTAAAGTAGAAGGATTAATCCGTTATCTGTTTTATAGCCGCCAATATGACAATATTGGCACTCATAGTATGTAAAATGGTCCTGGTTTTATCCGAATTCTTTCTTTTTGTTCAACAAAGGTTCTCTTTGAAGGTCTAAGAGCATTCACAATCCATCTCCATCCTCATTTATAATCACACTAAAAATTATAATTTTTTTATCTCTCATTCTCAATTAATTAAAATTATTTCGTATCTTTATCATTACTTTTTTCTCTTATTTACTCACAACCACTTTAAAAATATTCAAAAATTAGGGAAGAATGGTATAAACCCTATAAAATTTTTATTTTCTTCACTCACAACCATCGTTTATAATATAGGGCACCCACTCACATAAAATTGAGAAACTGATTGTAAATGCTCTAATACCGGATAGAATATGATTCATCTTTCTTTTTCAATTTTTAATGATTTTATTGGGAATCATATCTAAATTTTTCAAAAATTGAATTAAATCGAGTTCAAATGACATGCAAAAGTTACTAAATCCTTTTGTGATCCAGATAAAGATAAGATGAGACATAGATCCTGCAGAAAGATTTCTTAACTACAAGTTAAACAAATTATGAAAATGCATACAAAAGAGGAAGTGCTTAGGTATGTGTTGTTACCCTAATTCAGTAACAAAATGTCTTTCTATTTTTGTAAAAGATCTTTTGCATCCATAAAATATTCAATTTTGAATATGAGTGAATTGCCGTTTTCCTTCCTGTGGTTTGATCATATTTGTTATTTTCATGCAAAAATATTTTTTCTTGCATTTGGCTCCTCAAGGTTTGTGAAACATTGCCATTTTCATCCAAAAATATTAGCTTCATTGTTTTAAAATGTTAAATATTCATCGTTAAGAGAGTATTTACGTAAATTTTTATATAAAAATGAAATCTTAATTTTTGTTTACGTGTTGCTACTAAATTTTTTACCACGAAATTTATGTTTTTGGATGAAAATGACAACTATTTCAAACCTTGGGAAGACAAATGTAAGAAAAAACCTTTTTGGATGAAAATGACAAATATGATCAAACCACATGGAGAAAAACAACAATTTACTCTTTAAGTATTTAACTATATATTTTTTTTTATTATTCAACTAGATTAGAACCCATTTATTACATGGGTGGAATAAATAAAACACATTAAAACAATTAATTTTATGAATATTTTATTTTTGAGATGTTATTAGCCATTGGTGAAATAAAATATAATGAATATTTAAAAGTCATAACACATAATAAATTTAGAAATTGTTACTCTATATTTAAAAATAAAATATGTCTGAAATCATATAATTTAGTATATATTAATAAATTATTAAAATAAGAACATTTAATTTTAGATGTTTAATATTTTAGTTTACTTATTTAAAATAATTATCATTTAATATGACAGAGACAAGAAACACAAATATAAATATACTTGGTTTAACATATTTTAGTTAAAAAAAAGTTAAATTGATTGTTTTTATAATTCTCATATTTATTATGAAAGAGAAACGGGAAAACAATTTTTTTTGATAAGCTAGAATAATGACACGTGTCATTTGATATGCTAAAATGGTGACACGTGTCTTAAAAAACCTTTTTTATTATATCTTATAGATCTATATAGATTATTTGCTTTACATCCTATATTGGGTCCTTAATGAGTCTTATTATCCTTGTCTTTGTTTATGTCTTTGGTCGGAACAAATTGCTGTAATTCATCCCCGACAACGGATTAGTCGACAATTTTCACAAAATTTTCGAACAGAAGCTCTTATTTTCATATTTATCTCTCTTTACTTAAATTTTAAATCCATTTTTTGGAAGAAAATAAGTTCATTTAATTTTTTGATTTCGAATTGTATTCTTGTGAAAGAAATAATGAAGTTGAAAAAACACCTAATCTTTCGAATCTTTGTTGCAGAGTCGATAAATTATACGACCTCTAGTTGAATCATAACGACTTGCTTTAGTTTTGACTATATCTCTGCCCATATTCGTATAAAGCTAAGTGGGGAACATAGAGTTAATGTCACTTCTGATTAATCGTGATGCATCATTACCTTTTTAGCGACGTGTCCTTTTGGGAAAAGAAAAGTGATGCTTAAGACCATTGACGGATTGTACAGGTTGAAATTTATAAAGAGACACATCCTTTCACTACTTACAAGCCATTATGTCGTTTGGAAAATGGCTATAAATAGCTTTCATGCATTTCATTTTCTGATCCATCTTATTTAATCACTCTCATATTTTTAATTTCAAAGATTTCAACTTTTACACAAAGTATTATCTACAAACTCTCTATTTTACGTACTAGAATTACGACTACTTTGTTGCTATAAACAAACCAATTGTAAAGAAGAAATCCTTATCGAACTCACTAGTTCATCCGGGTTATCTACTCATCATGCAAGAGTAGATTAACATATCTATATACATTGCATCTTTGTATCTTGGAGGCAAATTGACGAAACTTGTGGCACGCAAGTCGAACGACCGAAGGGGGTGAAATTCGTTTAAGGATAAAGAGTACTTGCCTTGGAGCAATAAGAAGTAAATGATAGAATTAGAAGCCAATTAAATAACAGTTCTTAATTTTCCATTGCTAATCCAAGGTAGCAACCTGGGTAGTTTTCTTAGGAACCTATACTTATGTTTAGGTAGTGATAATTCTGTATCCTACTCTTGGTTGAGGACGCTCCTCAGGTTAGATTTGGTGGTGTTTTTTGTATAATGTTATAGTTGTAGTCTTTGAAGTCCATTGATCTTGGGTTTTGTAGTTCCATTCTATAACATCTTGTTTCAGAGCTCAATACGCTCTTGTGTCATTCTAGTCTATTTCCTTCTCATTATCTTGTCTAAATGACTAATCCAGTATAGCTTATGAGAACAAAACAATGGAAACAACAACTACGTGATCTATATGATTGATTCTTAGAACTCTCTTTTGCTATGCGACAACGACAAGGTAGAGAGCACACCCCCTCGATTTCGAACTAAAGATGACGATGAAGATGAATTCTCTCATGCTAGAGGCTACAACACCTACGAGTAACATCATCATGATACCTATTACAATAGTGATATATACGTTGGTTTCCCGAAGTATGATGGATGTTTAGATCCAGATGAATTTCTCAAGTCATTACGTATGGTGGAGAGGGTGTTTAATTACAAGCAAAGATGGAGGAAAATAAGGTAAACTTTTGTAAGGATTACACTAGAGGCTGATGCAACCAAAGAGCAACCAAAGAGCTCTCAACATGCACATGTAAAGTACATGATAGTTACTTCTGCAGATTTGACATAACTTAGTGAATTATTCTAAGTATAAAATATTGTAAAGACAATAGACCAATTTTTTCAAAGCCAAAGATGAAGTCTTCCGAAGCTCCAAAGACAAAGTCTTCCGAAGCCAAAACCGATTTCTTCCAAAGACAAAAAAGGCATGTCTTCTCTAACATACTTTTGAAAAAAGCTAAACAACTTTCCGCTATCATCTCTGAAGACTCACAAACTAGCATGAGTTGGTGAAAAGTCCATGCTTTTGTTAATTGTAGATTAATGTGTTGAGTTTGTAACTTTCCAACTATGTACTTTTATTCTATTTGTAATAAATAAGGATGTAAACTATGGCATGTCATAGTCACTAATCAAAAAGACAAATTTTCTTTTTGACTCTACATTGATCATGTTGTCTAGATTAGTGTTTCCAGTTGGCCTTCAAAGTGTGGCCGGCTGTAGTATGTAGTATAATGGTTTACAAGACAATAAGGTGCTCCCATAATTCCTCAGCATAATGGTGTTGCTAAAAGGAGAAACATGACACTTATTAAAGCTATAAGAACCATGTTATCTGACTCTAAACTGCCCATCACCTTCTGGGTAGAGGCAGTCAAACCTACCTGCTATGTGCAGAATAAAGTTTTAATGGTCAAGACTCATGGTAAGACTCTTTATGAACTGTGGCACAAAAGAAGACCTTTCATTGGTTTTCTCAGGTCATCTGGATGTCCTTGAGCTATCTTGAATACCAAAGATCGGATAACTAAGTTTGTTGAGAAATCAAATGATAGACACTTTATTAGATACTCTTCCCAAGCTAAGGCTTATAGAGTATACAATCTCAGAACTAGAGTAGTTGAGGAGTCAGCCAATGTGACCTTCAATGAGTACACTCCAAGTATGAAAGGTTCTGGTACTGATTAGTTGTTTGATCTTGAGCCGAGAAGACCGAGTCAGAAAAATAATTCAACTCTAGTTGTAACAAACCCTGCATTTGAAAATCCTATCAAAACAATAATGACAAACTTGTTAGGTGATACATCTCAGGCACTTACAAATTCCAGAACTAAGGCACAAAACTCAAATGAAGGAGTTTCTAATGTAGGATGAGATGGAGGTGGTGATAATGATCAAGAATCTCTTAATGCTAATAACCACTCCATAAAAGACAATATCAATGATATCACACATTCATTGATCAAGTTTCTCTTGGTAAGTGTGCTGATGTGGTGGGTGATACTCTATTGCCAGATCTGAATTTCACCAATTTGGATTTGTCAAATCAACTTGCTGTGATTCATCAACTAAGAATCAACAAGTCACATCCTACCACAAATATCATAGGAGATATTTAGACATGGGTGAGAACAAGAGGACAAACCCATGACAAAAATAAATGTTTATACTCCTGTTTCTTGTATCAGATTAAGCCTAAGAAAATTGATGATGCTTTGAAGGATAGAAGTTGGGTTGAAGCAATTCAAGAGGAGCTGCTTCAATTCAAAAGACAAAAGGTTTGGAACATATGTCCTCTTCCTCAAGGGAAGACCATAATAGGTACCAAATGGGTTTTTAGGAACAAGAAAGATGATAGATGAGTTAAGAACAAGGCAAGACTAATTGTTCAAGGATACACAAAAGAAAAGGGGATTGATTACATAGATGTTTTTGCTCCGGTAGCAAGACTTGAAGCTATTTGGATATTCCTTTCTTTTGTTTTATGCAAGGATTTTAAGGTCTACCAACTTGATGTCAAGTGTGCTTTCTTATATGGGGTGATTCATGAGGAAGTGTATGTCAAACAAGCACCTGGCTTTGAAGACCCAGATCATACTGATTATGTCTACAAGCTTGATAAATATCTTTATGGGCTACACCAAGCTCCAAGAAAGTGGTATGAGACACTATCTTAGTATCTCTATCAGCATGGCTACAAGAGGGATACTAATTATGGAACATTATTCATTAAAGGAACAAGGAATGACTTGATGCTAGTTCAAGTTTATGTAGATGATATTATCTTTGGGTCAAGTAATCCAAGGCTCTGCAAACACTTTGAGAAGCTGATGAAGAATAGATTTGAAATAAGTTTCATGGGAGAACTCAATTTCTATCTAGGAATTCAAGTGAAGCAAGTTGACAATGGCATCTTCATAAGTCACTCAAAGTATGTACAATACATACTTACCAGATTTCATTTGACTGAGTGTAAGGTTGCAAAGACACCTATAGCCAGAAACCACTCCCTAGGACCTGATCTTGAGGGGAAATGTGTACATGAACATCTCTACAGAGCTATGATTGGATCCCTCATGTACCTTACAGCTATCAGGCTAGATGTTATGTTTGCTACATGTATTTGTACAAGATATCAAGCCAACCCCAATATGTCACACCTTGTTGCTATCAAGAGAATTATTAGATATCTCAAAGGTGCTCCCAAACTAGGCCTTTGGTATCCGAAGAATGACTTCAATTTGTATGCTTATACAAATAATGACTATGGTGGTTGCAATATGACTACAAAGCCTACATCTAGGGGGTGTCAATTTCTTAGTGAAAGCATAGTCTCTTGAAAATGCAAGAAATGATCCGGTGTTTGCATCAACTGCCGAAGCTAAATATATTGCTGTTAAAGCTTTTGTGCTCAAGTCCTTTGGATTCAAAATCTGATGTTGGACTATGGATTCAACTTCTAAGAGACTCCCATCCATATAGACAACAATAGTGCTATCTTTATTACATAAATTCCTGTGCAACACTCCAAGACAAAGCAAATCAACATCAGGTATCATTTAGTTAGAGATAGTTTTAAAATAGGATTGATAAAGCTAGTCAAAGTTAACACAAATGAACAATATATTGATTTTTTCACAAAAGCTTTTGATGAGAAAAGATTTAAGTATCTTGTATAAGCTATTGGGATGATTAACTTTGAGTTGATTTTCTTAAACTAAATGTCACACCCTAACCGATGGTGGAATCATCAGAGCGGACGAATATGAATCGATTACTCATAGGTCATGGCAATAAATATGTTGAAATATTATTAAATGTCATTTTCATTGAATGATACTAATCATATGATACATTACAATGCAATAAATAATTTAAACAACAAAATAAAGTTTTTTTTATTAATCTAGGTCCAAGTCCTATATGAACATGAAGAAGTCCTCTAAATAGCATCCTGAAACATGTTAATAAATGGTCGATATATAATGTTGGTGAGTTTCCATGAATTTGTACATACTTATAAAAACAACTTTTAAGAGGCAATTCATGTTATAGGTTAAGAAATAATGCAAGAATATAGACATCATAATGATACAATCAAACCTTGACAAAAGATGGCCACTATAAGATATAAAGATTAGCTAAGTGAACTTGGTTCCTATGATGAACAAGTATACGTCATCAGGAGCCGACAATAACCTCAGTTTTAGCACCAAATAGGCTTGTCAAGCCCATAGATCTATGATGTCGCTAGGCTAGCAATAGTTAATAATTGTTTACAAGATGATTATCATATAAGGCTCACAAATATCTCAAATAACCATGAATAGTTTATAAACAAATTGTTCGTGCATTACAAGTATCAATGTTTTACAAGTGTATATTTTTACGATTAACATGTTTCACCCCAAAAGGTGTGAAATAAAATAAAACGGGGGTATGGAAAACTCACATTGCATAATGATAGTTGTAGAGTACATAAGAAATATTAGATATTCAAGACTCAAGGAGATGTCCTAAAGGATAAAAAGAAATAATAACTTGAGGTCGGAATTCATTACAAGAAGTTAGGACGTTTAGAGAATACCAAAATGCGAAATGTAGATTGAAATATGATTATTGCACCAATTTTAGATTCTTGACAGAATGTTTGGTACGTGTTTGAACATATTTTAGAAATAGAAAACGGTTTCATAAAATTATAAAAATTTATAGTTGACTAGTTCAGAGTCTCCCGGACAATTTTCGTTTAGAAACAGTTTTATTAAAAGACCTGTATATAATTCAAAACTGCAGTACAAGACAGAAGGTGCTCAAATGCGCACCTATCTTGTGAAGGCTATGGTTGAGTCGTCCGATTGAGTTTGAAAACGTGTAAACTGTCGTTGAAAAGGTTATTTGATGAACTTAATATTGAAATCTGATTTTAATCAAATTTAGTTAGTTATGTCCAAGTTATGATCATTTGAATTCAAACTATATTTTGCCAAAATTATAGTAAGGCACTTATGTGTGCACTTTTAAAATTCTTAAAGCATGAAACGGGTTAGAACAAAATTATTATGTCGATATATGATATATTAGACTTCATTTGAGTTATAGAAAAATATTCCAAGACCTCGGCATAGCCCTCACTTAGAGAAATAATCTTGTGGAATAACCGAATGCCGCGACATAGCCGTCCATATGCAAACACGATTATTTGTTTACGTTAGTGTGTTCTTAGCTTGATTTAGGAATGTTAGTGAAAATTAGAAGGTTAATGATCAAATGATAATAATTTAAATTAAAAGATATTTAGAAGAAGAAAGAATAAAAGTAAAAACATAAAGTCATGAGAAAAATTGGATGTTAAGATGATTGAAACAATATAAAAATATATAATATAAAAGTAATATAAGATTATCTTAGTCTTAGAAACTTTTTGAAATTACTTCTAAAAGAAATTTTTTGAGTTTGATCAAAACCAAAGAATAAAAGAAAGGTTTGTTAGTATGATTTTTAAAGAATAAACAAATGAAAAGTGAGGCGTAAACCTTGCTTTTATAGTTGAGATTAGGAGTAGGTTATGAATTATGTTAATAGTGAGTTACAAGTATTTTAAAGGCAGGTTATTATTGGAATTTGAAATAAATATAAGATAAAATAAAATAAATATTTAAAATAATATTTACAATTTAAACTTGAAATTTATTAAGACTTTAATTTAACAACTTATTTTTTTATAAAATCTTTATAGAATTTATAAATCTCACAAGAACTTGTAGTTTGATTATTTATTTTAGTTGAATAATTTAAAATCTTATAGATATTAATAACCTTTTAACATTTATAAAATTTATTTTATAAAATATAGAATTTAAGTTAAATTGATTAAGTGACACATTTATTTTTTTGGAACTCAAAAATAAATAAAATGACTAAATAATAAATTTGATTTACATGATTGACTCAAACGGGTTCGGGTTTTGGTTTCTAGTTTGAAAATGGGTCGGATGTCACACTAAACTCAAGATTATTTTCTCAAATATGTGTGTCTTAAGTTATCTATATTATCACCTATATAAGCTCTATATACTTTGGAAGAAATTTTTCAAAATGATATTCCTTAAAATTTTGAAAATTTAAGATATATTTTCTCTGAGAAGACATTAGATTGACTTCAGAAGAACATTGTGTCTTCAAATCTGACAACTACTTACTAAGACATTTACCTTTGGAAGAAATTCTAATATATCTTTCGAAGCTTAAATATGCTTCTAAGTACTTATATGTTTTAAAGGACAATTATCTTTTGAAACTAAATATATCTCGGAAGTAAAAAAATACTCTGAGTATTTTTCTTTCGAAGCTGATATTTATCTAGCTATGGAATATCTTCCAAAGTCAAATTGGCTTTGGAAGTTTTTATCAAAACTTTCGAAGAATAATTACCTTCGGAAGATTTTAGACTTCCAAGAAAACTACCTTTTTGGGTACTTTTTCAGAGGTGGGACCAACATCCAGATTTCATAGTCTATTGTTTTACATTAACTTAGTCTCAAATCCAATTCATATAAATATACCTTTAACGAGTCCCCCTCTTTCACCTTTTTCTTCATCTACAAAAGTTCAAAACCTAAATTCACCCATAAACCGAATTTGTTCTTAACTTTCTTCACTTCTAAGATACTCAAAATAGCCAACCCTGATCCGAGAAACCAACTAGATTTTTCCATACAGTTACACATGCAACACAACCAAGATGCTCTGTTATCATCTAAGAAAGATCCTGGTTTCTCACATGTATGCCGCTTTTTGTCTCAATCAAACTACCTCACTGCACTTAGTATAGACCATTCTTTGTATGAAGATCAATTATTTAGAGTTCTTGAGGAACTTGCAAGAGATCATCTTGGATGGTGAGAAGGCATTGTCTGCCATAGTGAAGGGGAAGACAATTTTTATCACTCTAGCCACCATTAACTCTCATATGAGACTAGATGATGAAGAATGCAAATTGTCCTACCCTAGGTCTGCTATAAATCATTTCAATAGATAGGCTATGAAGGGGACTACTTAGTAAGAACTTTCAAAAAGGGTAAGGTTTTCTCATAATGGAAGTACCTCTTCCATATGGTCATACTTTCTTTGTCTAACAAACATGGAGGTTCGGACCAAATTCCTAAGGACCTATCCCATATAGTTCATGGGGTGGTTCAAAGGGTCAAGTTTAAGTACTCTCAGTTTGTTTATACAAACCTGCTTGCTAACTTGGTGTAAGGCCCCGTTCTCAGAGACCTCACAGTTGGTCATTCAAGCACAAGTTTGGTTTACTAGAAACATACCTGACACAACATCAGGATCAGCTCAAGCTTCTTCTCGGGTCATAGTGTAAGCTCTAGCACTTTCCCTCTGCCCTCCTTCCTCCGGCTTCCTCTTCGCTCCAGAGCTCTCCGCCCTTGGCTTCTTACAGTCTTTGGTCGCGTGGCCCTCCCCGCCACAGTTATAACACTTCAGCACCCTACAGTCTCTAGCGATGTGGCCAGGCTTGACACACCTGAAGCATACATTCATTCCCATCCTACACTCACCGGTATGCTCCCTTCCACATCTACCACACTTTTTCACCTCTGATCTTAACGACACCCCATGGTCGTCCACCTTCCTCTTCTTATTGTTTGGAGTGAAACCACCACGTCCAAACCTTTTCCCATTCCAGTAATTACCATCCCCACTCATCTTCTTCACCTCCGCCATAGTTTCCTCTCGCTCATCATACAATCTACCCGCCAAATCCACCACTGATCAAAAGGTACCTGGTTGAGCAGCAATCAGGTGCCTGCGAATGTCTGCCGAAAGTCCCTGGATGTACCTCTTGATCTTCCTTGACACCGGCGTCACCTGATCCGGCACCAGCCTCGCCATTTCGTTGAATTTGGTTGTGTACTGCTGGTGGGTCATGGTTCCCGCTTCAAGTTGCAAGAACTCCCTCTCAATTTTATCGAGTTCCCTGTGAGGACAAAATTCCTCGACCCCCAACTTCTTCAGTTCACTCCACCTCATTCTTCCGATTGTCCTGGTACCCTCAACTTGGACAATATTGTCCCACCAACACAACACTGAATCAACGAAAGAGTGAGTCGCGAACTTCACCTTTTGGTTCTCGCGGCACTCACTGATCTCCAAGACTGCCTTCATCTCTCTCACCCAGCGATGAGTGGTAGTAGCATTGCCATTGCCATCGAAAGTCGGGGGCTTACACCTTTGGAACGCCCCATAACTGCACCCTCCGGTCGCTACCCCCACTACATCAACCTCCTCATCGGACAACACAGTCTCAGGCTCTGGTTGTTCCTCCTCCCTTCTGATTCCCTTTCCCGTTGATCCCTTTCTATTCTCCTTCTCCTTCCTCTCCTCGCTTCTCATAGCCCTGATACTTCAGTCACCACAGACAGTAAGACTGTCTGCATGACCTGGTGTACTTCATCAGCAATTGCCTCCCTAGCTGAGGCATTCAAGCTAGCATTCTCATTCTCTTCACTCCGGCCATGAACCTCAAAGTTCTCATGGGTCATTTTAGGAGCCTTAGCACTACTCCTAGTCACACGTGGACGGCCTCTACTTCTAGGAGTCTTGGAAGATTTCCGTCCAGCCATCCTCTAACACACTATAAGATTCAAACACTAACACGGTCATTCAAGGTAATAACTCTGTTTATGTCAAGTGTAGTAAGTCCCTAATTACAGTAGCCAGTTGTGATTAGCCACTTACTTTACTCTTCATACCCCAAGCATTTCCTATCCTGACTTAATCAGTATCTAAACCTACTAAAGGCACATAAATCACATAGCATGCGCATATAATACCGATTAACATTAAGAAAAATACCTGATGGCACGTAGTTACTCGGGCTGACATCCCTCCAATTGTCCCATTTTCAATTTAAGTTTAGGTTTTAAAAATTTATTTAACCCAATTCTCTTAAATTTTGGCTCTGATACCAACTTGTAAGGCCTCGTTCCCGGAGACCTCACAGTTGGTCATTCAAGCATTAAATACATTAGACATTGTAAATTTACAAGCTCAAGCAGCGGAATTACTTTACCAAAAACCATTCATTTCATTAAAACACTGTTGTTGAGCAATGCACTATTGTTTAACCGAATACAAAAGAATTGTTTAATTGCATTACAAAACAACAGCAATAATAGGTATGAATGGATGCCATTCTTTCCCTGCTGAGTAGCTTCACCCTCGTGCCATTCTTAGCAATATTTACCTGCCAACTGAAAATTTATAAAAGTCAGCGTAAAGTCACATACTAATAGTAATAATAATAATAATAATAATAATAATAATAATAATAATAATAATAAAGAACAATCATAAAGCAATCATAATAATGCATGAAACCCAACATTAATAAGCCCTAGTCAAACCTTGGTCAAAACCCTAAAAGCACAGA
>BJCM01269721.1:0-13225 GCA_018326385.1 Flaveria bidentis
ATGGTACAAATGCATCATTGTCTGCTAGACATTTCCTAAGATGAGATACATGGAATGTAGGGTGAATTCTACTAAATTCTTCCGTTAATTCTAGTCTGTAGGCCACTACCCCTACCCTTGCGATAATACGGAATGGCCCTATGAATCTTCGGCTTAACTTTCCCCTTTTTTGAAACCCGATGATCCCTTTCCAGGGCGATACCTTCAGCATAACATTGTCATGAACCTAAAATTCTATCGGCCTACGCTTCTTATCAGCTTTCATGAATGCTTTAATCTTATCTAATTTTTTGGTTGTGACCTCAATCACTTCAAGACTTCCCAATTCCTTTTGCCCGATGTCACCCCAACACAAAGGCGTTCTGCACTTCCTACCATACAACATCTCATAAGGTGGCATACCAATGCTGGCATGGTAACTATTATTATATAAGAATTCCGCCAATGGTAAGTGCTCATCCCAACTTCCTCCAAAGTCGATTGCACAGACTCGTAGCATGTCTTCTAACGTCTGAATTGTTCATTCCGACTGACCATCCGTCTGGGGTGGTAAGCCGTACTAATATGCAGTCTAGTCCCCATCCGCCAATGGTAAGTGCTCATCCCAACTTCCTCCAAGTCCATCATGTTGTGTTCCAATTTCCACTCAGGGATATCCCAAGGCTGGATCTTCCCATATGGCTTTTGGTGCTATGCCTTCACTTGTAGACAAGTCAGGCACTTGCTAACATAGTTAACCACCTCTTGCTTCATTCCCGGCAACCAGTAATCTTTCTTCAGATCTTAATACATTTTCATGGCACCGGGGTGAATAGAATATCAAGTTTTGTGAGCCTCCTCCATGATCTTCTCCCTCAGATTCCCATAGAGAGGGATCCACATTCTCCCAAATTGGGTTCTAACACTCAGGGTGTTTTCCTCCAAATCTAAAACTTGTCCTTTCATCCTTTCAGAGTTGACTCTGTCCTCTCTCAATGCCTCATCCTGAAACGCCCTCACTTGTGTCATAACATCAGGCGTAATGATTATCTGGCAAGCCCTCACCCGAATTGGTTCGGGTCGTCCCTTCCGGCTAAGGGTGTTAGCAACCACATTGGCTTTGCCTGGATGATAATGAATTTCGCTGTCATCATCCTTGATTAGTTCCAACCACATCCTCTGCCTCATGTTGAGTTCCTTTTGTTCAAAGAAATACTTCATACTTTTATGATCAGCGAAGATGTGCACTTCACCCCATACAGGTAGTGCCTCCAAATCATCAATGCAAACATCACCGTAGCCAACTCCGAATCATGGATAAGATAATTGGCCTCGTGGACCTTTAATTGTCTAGAAGCATAGGCTATCACCTTCCCTCATTGAATCAACACGCAACCCAATCCTGCATACGAGGCATCCGAGTAGACTACCAGATCCTCATTCCTTTCAGGTAACGTCAAGACAGGGGCTAGAGTTAACCTCATCTTTAGTTCTAGGAAGGCGTTCTCCTGATCAGTGCCCCATTCATACTTCACGTCCTTTCGGGTCAGCTTAGTCAAAGGAGAAGCTATCTTGGAGAAATCTTGGGTAAACCTCCTATAGTAACTTTCCAGGCCTAAGAATCTACGAATCTCTGAAGGCGTCTTTGGAGGTTCCCATTGCATGACCGCTTCAACCTTTGCAGGGTCCACCCTGATCCCATCAGGATTAACCACATGACCCAGATATTGAACTTCTCGAAGCCAAAATGCGCATTTAGAGAACTTAGCATATAGCTTCTCACTTCTAAGCGTCTTCAATACTTCTCAAATATGATCAGCATGTTCTTCTTCACTTTTTGAATAAATCAATATGTCATCGATGAACACTATTACCGATTTATCCAACATCGTTCGACATACCCGATTCATAAGGTCCATAAAGGCAACTATTTCGTTGGTTAATCCAAAGGACATGACAGGAAATTCGTAGTGTCCATAACGCGTATGAAATGTTATCTTAGGAATGTCTTATTCTTTCACTTTCGGTTGGTGATAACCAGACCGCAGGTCTATCCTTGAAAACCAGCTGGCACCCTGAAGTTGATCGAACATGTCGTCGATCCTTGGTAACAGATACCTGATCTTTATGGCCAGCTTATTAAGCTTGCGATAGTCAATGCACATCCGCATGCTACCATCTTTCTTCTTGACGAATAAAACCGAAGCACCCTATGGAGAGATACTCGGTCGGAAGAAGCCCTTATCTAATAAATCTTGCAACTAGTCCCTCAGTTCTACCATCTCCGAAGGCGCTAATCGATACAGTGCTTTGGCAACGGGTTGTTCTCCCGGTAGCAAATTAATCTGGAATTCTATTTCGCGATCAGGCGGTACACCAGTCAGGTCTTCAGGAAACACGTCAGGAAACTCGCGCACTACCGGCACATCAGATAATTGTGGCTCTGGCGCATCCACATATTTTACATAGGCCAGGTAAGCGATACACCCACGTCTCAAGTACTTTTTAGCTGTGATCATCGACACAAACTTCGGTACACAACACACCTTATCCCCACAAACTGTAACAAATCTGCCATCGGGTGCTATTAGACGAATTACCTTCTTTCTACATACTATATTGGCTTCATAGCTAGCTAACCAATCCATGCCTAACAACACATCGAAAATTCCTAAGGCCATAACATGAAACTTAGCAGGGAACTTATAGTCTTCTAACTCAATCAGGCAATCCTCAACCACTCAGTTACCTTAGTGGACTTACCAATGGCTGTTTCTACATAGAAAGGCTCATCTAACGTTCTACTCTTATCATGAAACAAAAGGCAAAAGGCATCAAACACAAAACTCCTACTAGCACCAGAATCTAAGACCACTGAAGCATATTCATGGTCTACCAGAAACATACCTGAAACTACTTCTAAATCTGCCCTGGCCTCCTCGCGAGTCATGTTGAATGCCCTCGCCTTTTCCTTCAAACCGTCACCCTTTCCCTTATCTCCAGCTTTAACCGTTCCTGATCCTCCTGATTTCCCTTTCTTGCAGTCCCTCCCCACATGTCCCATCTCGCCACACTGGTAATACTTCACTGCCTTGCAATCCTAAGCATAGTGGCCCTCGCCCCGACATTTAAAACATTTTCCAGTCCCAACTCTACACTCCCCCGAATGACCTTTTCCACATTTTCTACAAGCACCTCCTTCACCGGTATTTCCCTATCTACCAGAATGATCCTCAACCATCATCCTCTTCTCTCCATTCCTGAAGTTATCACCTCCGAACCTCTTCCCATTTCCATTCTTGTTCCCGTTCCATTTCTCCACCTTCTTCTTTACAAGCATTGGGTCTCTCTGATCGTACAACCACCCAGCTAAATCCACCACAGACCTAAACATGCCTGGTGTTGCTGCAATCATATGCCTCCTGATATCCACATGCAAACCCTGTATGTATCTTTTGATCTTCTTGGATGTAGGTATCACCATGTCTGGAACAAGTTTTGCAAGTTCATTGAACTTGGAGGTATACTCTTGATGAGTCATGTTCCCAGCCTTCAAATGCAATAACTCCTTTTTAATCTTGTCTAATTCTAGATGGGGACAATACTCCTCTAGCACTAACTCCTTCAACACAAACCACCTCATTTTGGCTATCGATTGCTTTCCTTCAGCCTGGACTATATTGTCCCACCAGCATAACGCTGAGTCGACGAAAGAATGAGTGGCAAACTTAACATTTTGATCTTCCCTGCACTCACTAATTTCCAGTACTACTTCCATCTCTCTGACCTAACGATGTGCGGCAATAGCATTGCCGTTACCGTGAGAGGTTGGGGGCTTGCACCTTTGAAATGCCCCATAGTTGTACCCCTTAGTAGTCTCTTTTTCAAACTCTTCATCACTATCATCATCATGAAGTACCTCCTTAGGGTTTAATGGCTCCTTTTCAGATTCTTCAGTCCTCCCAGTGGACTACCCTAAATTCTTCTCATTTTCCTTCCCCTCCTTCTCAACTTCTCTCCATCCATAACTGCTTTAATCACCTCAGTCAGTACTAAGGGTAACACACTCTGCATAACATTGTAGACCTCATCAGTGATAGCCTCCTTCACAGCGGATTTGAGTGTGGCTGATCCCTCCCCCTCAGGGTGACTATGGAGGTCCGAATCCTCGTGAAAAGTCTCGGAAGCATTAGCTTTGCTCGAGGTGACACGTGGCTCAGTAGTACGCCCGCCACGCGCACCTCCTCGGGTTGCCTTCCCTGATTTTCTACCAGCAATGACAAATTCCTATAAGATTCAACCACCAAAATGGTTATTCAAGATAATTGCTCAGAACATTATAAGTACGGTAAGTCCTTAATTATAGTGGCAAAGTGTGATTAACTACTTACCTTACCCTCCCATCCCAAGCAATCACTATCCTAACACATGTCAGTATTAAAATCTAGAAGCACATAGAACATATAGCATACACACATAATCCTAAATTTTACATGAAACTTTTACGTGATGGCACGTAGCTATTTGGATTGGCATCCTTCATTCACTCCTATTTTCAGTTTAAGTTTAGGTTTTGAAAACAGTTTACCCAATTCTCTTAAACTTTGGCCCTGATACCAACTTGTAAGGCACCGTTCCTGGGAAGCCTCACAGTTGGTTAATCAAAGCATAAAATCAAATTAATAACAAAAACATTACCGCGGAAGTAATTAAACATTCATTTAAAACTTAGAAACCATATTGTATTCATACATTTGTCCTTTAATTGTAAACAAAACATAGTACTTGTTCTTAAATTACAATAAAGGATTTCATAAACAGGAATGCCATCCATAGCTCACCAAGTAGCTCCGTGGTGCTATCCTCAGCGTCATCATTTACCTGCCAATTATTATGTATAAAAGTCAGCTTTGCTAAGTGAGTTCTAGTTTTAGGTAAATAAGAAAATATAACTTTATCCTTCATATAATGACCACACATACATAATACATAACATTTTCATCTTAACAAGCATGTTCATTATCTTTCATTCTTTCATATCTTTCATTTCATCATAAACGAGATTGCACAAAGCAAGAGCTCTATGTTGATCGACAACGAATGTCGATCCCTGTCGGTACACATCATCATGGTAGCTAACCCCCGATAGTTGATCCGCACTGCAAGGCATATAGCCCGCTCATGAATACGGATCAATCATCATACATCAGACTCACATAAGTAAAGTTTATCATAGTGCTTGCAAGACTTTTCATCATCAAACGGGTCCGGGGGGTAGCATTCATTAATTTTCCCTTCTCGTTAATATCATATTCCACTTTAATATATATATATAATACTTAACTTATTATATACACAACATGGCAAGTACTAGTCATCATAAAACATAACCGACCCTCCGCGGGACAGCGGGGTTTCGGGAGCGGCAGCCTCTGATAGCGGGGTCCTAGGGGCGGCAGCCTCTAGTGGGATGTTGGGGGCGGGCTGCCAAGTCAGCACGAAATTTTTTTATTTCTAAGTATTTATATAACACATTTCCTTATAGAAAAATTGATCTTCCCGTTAAAACCTCATATAAACTCGGTCATTTAAAAAGATATATTTAGTATGCATAATAACCCCAAAACATGGAAAACTTACAAATAAGGGGATCTAGAACTCATCTGGATACCGAGATCAACTTCTAAACTAATCTTACAAGGCTAGGATCACACTACAAAGCATGCATATAAGTTGAAACTTAAAGCGGTTAATTCCTGCCTAATTTCACTGCAAGAAAAGTAGTTTCGCTGCCAGTTTCGCTAACAGTTTCACTGCCAGTTTCGCATGGTAGTTTCGTCCCAACTTTCGTTGGAATTCCATGGCTCCAAAATTTTCTGCGAAACTATAGTTTCGCAGAAAACCCACAGTTTCGCAGCTTGAATATGCAATTTCGCTGGATGCTTTCACTGTTTCGCAGATCGCATAAAAATTACGAACCAGCCCGTTTTTATTCCAAAATCGCAATTTTTTACGTCCAATCTCTTAGTTAATCATCCATGAGGCTATATCTAAGCTTTTTACATGTTCTCATATGTAAAAATGCGACCTTTATGCGATTCTTTGCAAAATTTCAAAACCCAAAACCCTAGAATCCGGGTTTGATCTACAGAAGGCTTTAGAGGTCGATTCTTACCTGGATTTGTTGCTCCTTTCTTATGGTTTGATGCTCAATCATTTAGATCTTCAATCCCTTAATCTTTGAAGCTTCAAATCTTGAGTTTTCTTCACTTTCTCTCTCTACTTTCTCTTTCTACAAATTTTGGTGGCTAGGGTTCAAGTGTGGATGATGGTGGTTGATTAGGTAGGTTTGAAGGCTGATTATGGGCCCAAAATCACTTAGGCTCTTGCCCATAAGCCTAATTAGCCCAGAACCCATTTCCTTCTTTTATTAAATACCCACAAATTAAGCCCATTATCCTCGATGACTCGCTTTGACTTTTCGGGGTGTTACAAGTCTCCCCCACTTATTTAGGTTTCGTCCTTGAAACCTGTTAGTCATCAAACAATTGAGTATAAAATTTCCTTATCTCCTCCTTGGTCTCCCACGTAGATTCTAATACTTTTCTGTGTCTCCACTGTACTCGTACCAGCGGAACCACTTTATTACGTAAGTGCTTCTCTTTCCAATCAAGGATGGCCACCGGCTGCTCTACATAGTTCAGTCGTTCGTCGACTTCAATGTCTTCTAATGGTACAAATGCATCATTGTTTGCTAGACATTTCCTAAGATGAGATACATGGAACGTAGGGTGAATTCTACTCAATTCATCCAGTAATTCTAGTCTGTAGGCCACTTCCCCTACCCTTGCCATAATACGGAATGGCCTTGTGAATCTTGGGCTTAACTTTCCCCTTTTTTGAAACACGATGATCCCTTTCCAGGGCGATACCTTCAGCATAACATTGTCACCAATCTCAAATTCTATCGGCCTACGCTTTTTATCAGCATAAGACTTCTGGCGATCCTTTTTCGCTTTCATGTATGCCTTAGTCTTATCTAATTTTTCGGTTGTGACCTCAATCACTTCAAGACTTCCAAATTCCTTCGGCCTGATGTCACCTAACACAAAGGCGTTCTGCACTTCCTACCGTACAACATCTCATAAGGTGGCATACAAATGCTGGCATGGTAACTATTATTATATAAGAATTCCGCCAACGGTAAGTGCTCATCCCAACTTCCTCCAAAGTCGATTACACACGCTCGTAGCATGTCTTCTAATGTCTGAATTGTTCATTCCGACTGACCATCCGTCTGGGGTGGTAAGCCGTACTAATATGAAGTCTAGTCCCCATTGAGTGGTGAAACCTCTTCTAGAACATGGACATAAACCGCGTGTCCCTAACCGAGACGATAGACATTGGCATGCCGTGATGAGCCATGATCTCCTTGATACATAGCTTCGCCAACCTCTTAGAGGAAAACGTCTCACGAATTGGTAGGAAATGGGCACTCTTTGTTAGCCGGTCAACAATCACCCAAATTGCGTCGCTTCCTCTTGCCGTGCGAGGTAGCTTTGTGATGAACTCCATCGTGTTGTGTTCCCATTTCCACTTAGGGATATCCAAAGGCTGGATCTTCCCATATGGCTTTTGGTGCTCTGCCTTCACTTGCAGACAAGTCAGGCACTTGCTCACATACTTAAGCACATCTTGCTTCATCCCGGACAACCAGTAATCTTTCTTCAGATCTTAATACATTTTCGTGGCACCGGGGTGAATGGAATATCAAGTTTTGTGGGCCTCATCCATGATCTTCTCCCTCAGATTCCCATAGAGAGGGATCCACATTCTCCCAAATTGGGTTCTAACACCCAGGGTGTTTTCCTCCAAATCTAAAACTTCTCATTTCATCCTTTCAGAGTTGACTCTGTCCTCTCTCAAAGCCTCATTCTGAAACTCCCTTAGTTGTGTCATAACATCAGGCGTAAAGATTATCTGGCAAGCCCTCACCCGAATTGGTTCGGGTCGTCCCTTCTGGCTAAGGGCATCAGCAACCACATTGGCTTTGCCTGGATGATATTGAATTTCGCAGTCATAATCCTCGATTAGTTCCAACCACCACCTCTGCCTCATGTTGAGTTCCTTTTGTTCAAAGAAATACTTCAGACTTTTATGATCAGTGAAGATGGTGCACTTCACCCCATACAGGTAGTGCCTCCAAATCTTCAATGCAAACACCACCGCAACCATCTCCAAATCATGGGTAAGATAATTGGCCTCGTGGACCTTGAATTGTCTAGAAGCATATTCTATCACCTTCCCTCGTTGCATCAACACGCAACCCAATCCTGCATACGAGGCATCTGAGTAGACTACTAGATCCTCGTTCCCTTCACGTAACGTCAAGACAAGGGCTTGAGTTAGCTTCATCATTAGTTCTAGGAAGGCGTTCTCCTGATCAGTACCCCATTCATACTTCACGTCCTTCCAGGTCAGCTTAGTCAAAGGAGAAGCTATCTTGGAGAAATCTTGGATAAACCTCCTATAGTAACCTTCCAGGCCTAAGAAACTACGAATCTCTCAAGGCGTCTTTGGAGGTTCCCATTGCATCACCGCTTCAACCTTTGGCGGGTCCACCTTGATCCCCTTAGGATTAACCACATGACCCAGATATTGAACTTCTCGAAGCCAAAATGCGCATTTAGAGAACTTAGCATATAGCTTCTCACTTCTAAGCGTCTCCAATACTTCTCGAATATGATGAGCATGTTCTTCTTCACTTTTTGAAAAAATCAAGATGTCATCGATGAACACTATTACCGATTTATCCAACATCGGTCGACATACCCGATTCATAAGGTCCATAAAGGCAGCTATTTCGTTGGTTAAACCAAAGGACATGACGAGAAATTTGTAGTGTCCATAACGCGTATGAAATGCTATCTTAGGAATGTCTTATTCTTTCACTTTCAGTTGGTGGTAACCAGACCACAGGTCTGTCCTTGAAAACCAGCTGACACAATGAAGTTGATCGAACAGGTCGTCGATCCTTGGTAACAGATACCTGTTCTTTATGGCCATCTTATTAAGCTTGCGATAGTCAATGCACATCCGCATGCTACCATCTTTCTTCTTGACGAATAAAACCGAAGCACCCCATGTAGAGATACTCGGTCGGATGAAGCCCTTATCTAATAAATCTTGCAACTAGTACCTCAGTTATACCATCTCCGAAGGCGCTAATCGATACGGTGCTTTAGCGACGGGTTGTGCTCCTAGTAGCAAATCAATCTGGAATTCGATTTCGTGGTCAGGCAACACACTAGTCAGGTCTTCAGGAAACACGTCAGGAAACTCGCGCACTACCGGCACATCTGATAATTCTGGCTCTGGCGCATCAACATATTTTACATAGGCCAAGTAAGCGCTACACCCACGTCTCAAGTACTTTATAGCTGTGATCATCGACACGACCTTTGGTACACAACACACCTTATCCCCACGAACTGTAACAAATCTACCATCAAGTACTATTAGACGAATTACCTTCTTTCTACATACTATATTGGCTTCATAGCTAGCTAACCAATCCATGCCTAACACCACATCAAAACTTCCTAAGGCCATAACATGAAACCTAGCAGGGAACTTACAGTCTTCTAACTCAATCAGGCAATCCTCAACCACCTCAGTTACATTAGTGGACTTACCAATGCCCGGACAATATTGTCCCACCAGCACAAGGATGAGTCGACGAAAGAATGAGTGGCAAACTTAACATTTTGATCTTCCCTGCACTCACTAATTTCCAGTACCACTTCCATCTGTCTGACCTAACGATGAGCGGCATTAGAATTGTCGTTACCGTGAGAGTTTGCGAGCTTGCACTTTTGAAATGCCCCATAGTTGCACCCCTTAGTAGTCTTTTTTTCAGACACTTCATCACTGTCATCATCATGAAGTACCACCTTAGGGTTTACTGGCTCCTTTTCAGATTCTTTAGTCCTCCTAGTGGACTTCCCTAAATTCTTCTCATTTTCCTTCCCCTCCTTCTCAACTTTCTCTCCATCCCTAACTACTTTAATCACCTCAGTCAGTACTAAGGGTAACACACTCTGCATAACATTGTAGACCTCATCAGCGATAGCCTCCTTCACAGTGGGTTTGAGTGTGGCTGATCCCTCCCCCTCAGGGTGACTATGGAGGTCCGAATCCTCGTGAACACTCTCGGAAGCATTAGCTTTGCTCGGGGTGACACGTGGCTCAGTAGTACGCTCGCCACAGGCACCTCCTTGGGTTGCCTTCCCTAATTTTCTACCAGCAATGACTAATTCCTATAAGATTCAAACACCAAAATGGTTATGCAAGATATTTGCTCAGAACCTTATAAGTACGGTAAGTCCTTAATTATAGTGGCAAAGTGTGATTAACTACTTACCTTACCCTCCCATCCCAAGCAAACACTATCCTAACACATGTCAATATTCAAATCTAGAAGCACATAGAACATATAGCACACACACATAATCCTAAATTTTACATGAAACTTTTACCTGATGGCACGTAGCTACTTGGATTGGCATCCTTCATTCACTCCCATTTTCAGTTTAAGTTTAGGTTTTGAAAACAGTTTACCCAATTCTCTTAAACTTTGGTTCTTATACCAACTTGTAAGGCCCCGTTCCCAGGAAGCCTCACAGTTGGTTAATCATAGCATAAAATCAGTTTGATAACAAAAACATTATCGCAGAAATAATTAGACATTCATTCAAAACTTAGAAACCATATTGTATTCATACATTTTTCCTTTAATTGTAAACAAAACATAGTACTTGTTCTTAAATTACAATAAAGGATTTCATAAACAGGAATGACATCCATAGCTCCCCAAGTAGCTCTGTGGTGCTATCCTCAACGTCATCATTTACCTGCCAATTATTATGCATAAAAGCCAGCTTTGCTGAGTGAGTTCTAGTTTTAGGTAAATAAGAAAATATAACTTTATCCTTCATATAATGACCGCACATACATAATACATAACATTTTCATCTTAACAAGCATGTTCATTATCTTTCATTCTTTCATATCTTTCACTTCATCATAAACGAGATTGCACAAAGCAATAGCTCCATGTTGATCGACAACGAATGTCGATCCCTGTCGGTAGACATCATCATGGTAGCTAACCCCCGACAGTTGATCCGCACTGCAAGGCATAAAGCCTACTCATGAATACGGATCAATCATCATACATCAGACTCACATAAGCAAAGTCTATCATAGTGCTTACAAGACTTTTCATCATCAAACGGGCCCGGGGGGTTACGTTCATTAAGTTTCACTTGTCGTTAATATCATCTTCCACTTTAATATATATATATAATACTTAACTTATTATATACACAACATGGCAAGTACTAGTCATAATAAAACATAGCCGACCCTCCGCGGGACAGCGGGGGTTCGGGAGCGTCAGCCTCTGACAGCGGGGTCCTAGGGGCGGCAGCCCCTAGTGGGGTCCAAGGGGCAACGCCCCTTGTTGGGGCGGGCTGCCAGGTCAGCTCGAAATTTTTTAATTTCTAAGTATTTATATAACATATTTCCTTATAGAAAAATCGATCTTCTCATTAAAACCTCATATAAACTCGGTCGTTTAAACACATATATTTAGTATGCATAATAACCCCAAAACATGGAAAACTTACAAATAAGGGGATCTAGAACTCATCTGGATACCGGGACCAACTTCAAAACTAAGCTTACAAGGCTAGGATCACACTACACAACCTGCAGATAAGTTTACACTTAAAGCGGTTAATTTGTGCCTAATTTCGCTGCCAGAATAGTAGTTTCGCTGCCAGTTTCGCTAACAGTTTCACTGCCAGTTTCGCATGGCAGTTTCGTCCCAACTTTCGTTGGAATTCCATGGCTCTGAAATTATCTGCGAAACTATACGCAGAAAACCCACAGTTTCGCAGCTTGAATATGCAATTTCACTAGATGCGTACACAGTTTCACAAATCGCATAAAAATTACGAGCTAGGGCGTTTTTAACCCAAAATCACAAATTTTTACGTCCATTCTCTTAGTTAATCATCCATGAGGCTATATCTAAGCTTTTTAAATGTTCTCATATGTAAAAATGCGACCTTTATGCGATTCTTTGCAACTTTTCAAAACTCAAAACCCTAGAATCCGGGTTTGATCTACAAAAGGGTTTAGAGGCTGATTTTTACCTGATTTGTTGCTACTTTCTTATGGTTTGATGCTCACTCGTTCAGATCTTCAATCCCTTAACCTTTGAAGCTTCAAATCTTGAGTTTTCTTTACATTCTCTCTCTACTTTCTCTATCTACTTTCTCTATCTACTTTCTCTCTCTACAAATATTGGTGCCTAGGGTTCAAGTGTGGAAGATGATGGCTGATTAGGTGGGTTTGATGGTTGATTATGGGGCCTAAATCACTTAGGCTCTTGCCCAAAAGCCTAATTAGCCCATAACTCATTTCCTTTCTTTATTAAATACCCCTAAATTAAGCCAATTATCCTTGATGACTCGTTTTGACTTTTCGGGGTGTTACAAAAAGAAGGTTTCAAATCTAAAAAAATAAAAAATAAAAAAATTGACTATTTGATCACTTTCCCTTGCAAAAGGGAAACCTAATTCACACAACAAAACAAAACATCCCCACACTTCATAACCCCTTCATCATCGCCATCCTTCTCTACCTCCATCAACACTACCGGACCACCATCCTCGCCTGACCCCAGCCACCACCGCAACTACCTGCATGACCGGCAACCGCACAACCCACATCCACCACCCATTCGCCTCAACATCGTGAACCAACCGTCCCCTTTTAGCAAGCCGCGGCAACTGCTGCACCACCCACCGTCGCGACCCTCTACTGTTGCTACCGCCTCACCTCCACTCGCTATCACCGCACGACCATTGTCCCACCAGAACCCTACACACCACAGCCACCCCCTTCGCGACCCTCACCATAGTAACTCCCACCATCGCAACCACTTCCAAAACCCCCAATTCTCGCAACCTTCGATGCTTTACTTGCGCTCGTGACCTTCGGAACTCTTTCCCTTCCCCAATCAGTTTGTTTCATGTCAAATTCTTTAGCTAAGGTATGGGTTTCATCTCTTTTCCACCTAATTTGTGATTGAAAGACTCTCTTGGTTTATTTATTAGATTTAGGACTCTCTTTTGACAACCTTGATTTGGTTGAGTGAAATTGGTTGGATTTTTGG